>JAQQAC010003801.1:32364249-32404450 GCA_029783875.1 Phataginus tricuspis | reverse complement strand
TCCCCCGGGATCTCCCACGTCTTAAGAGGTCCTCACTGGCGAGGACACTTTGGGTAACTTAGAATATTTTGAACGTTTATATTATTATTATATTTGCTATGTTGACCTGAGATCAGTGATCTTTGATGGTACAGTGGTAATTGTTCGGGGGCACCACGAACAACACCCATGTCAGATGGCAAACTTAATTGATTCATGTGTGTGTTCTGACTCCCCACCAACTGGCCTTTCCCCCATCCGTCTCCCCCTGCTCAGGCCTCCCTGTTCCCAAAGACACAGCAACACTGACATGAGGCCAGTTAATAACCCGACAATGGCCAGTAAGTGTTCAAGTGAAAGGAGGAGTCACATGTCTCCCACTTTAAATCAAAAGTTAGAAATGGTTAAGCTTTGTAACGAAGGCAAGACAAACGCTGAGCTAGACCAAAAGCTAGACTTCTTGCACCAAACAGACAAGGTGTGATGGGAAGGAAAAGTTCTTAGAGGAAATTAAAGTGCTGCCCAGCGAGCACCTGGATGACAGGAAAGGGAAACCTCCTTCATGCTGATGTGGAGAAAGTTCCAGTGTTCTGGACAGAAGATCAAACCAGCCCCAACAGTCCCTTAAGCCAAAGCCTAATCCAGAGCAAGGCCCTGACTCTCTTCAATTCCAGGAAGGCTGAGAGAGGGGAGGAGGCTGCAGGAGAAAAGCTGGGAGCTGGCAGAGGCTGGGTCAGGAGGTTTAAGGAAAGAAGGCGTCTCCATAAATACAAGTGCAGGGGAAGCAGCAGGTGCTGATGGAGAAGCTGCAGCAAGTTACCCAGAAGAGCAGCTGAGACAGTGAGTGAAGGTGGCCACAGTAAATGACAGGTCTTCGGTGTAGACAAAACAGCCCTCTTTTGGAAGAAAATGCCATCTAGGGTTTTCATAGCTGGAGAGGAGAAGTCAGTGCCTGGCTTCCAAGCTTCCAAGGACAGGCTGACTCCCTTGTCAGGGGCTAATGGAGCTGGTGACTTTAAGTTGAGGCCAGTGCTCACTGACCATTCTGAAAATGCTAGGGCCCTTAGAAATTCTGCTAAATCTACTCTGTCTGTGCTCTAGAAATGCAACAGCAAAGCTTGGATGACAGCACATCTGTTTACAACATGGTTTACTCAATATTTCAAGCCCACTGTTGAGATCTACTGCTCAGAAAAAAAGCTTCCTTTCCAAACATTACTGCTCACTGACAGTGCACCTGGTCGCCCAGGAGCTCTGATGGAGATGTGCAATGAGATGAATGTTGTTTGCATGCCTGCTGCACAACACCCATTCTGCAGTGGATCAAGGAGTAATTTCAACTTTCAAGTCTTATTATTTAAGAAATACTTTTCACAAGGCTAGGGCTTCCATAGATAATGATTCCTCTGATGCTCTGGGCCAAGTAAATTGAAATACTCTGGAAAGGATTCCCCATTCTAAATGCCACTGAGAACATTCATAATTCATGGGAAGAGATTAAAATACCACATGAACAGGAGTTTGGAAGAAGCTGAGTCCAACCCCCACGGATGACACTGAGGGGCTCAGGCTTCAGGGGAGGAAGTCACTGCAGATGGGGCGGAAACAGCAGGAGAACGAGAACCAGAAGTGGGGCCTGCGGACGGGGCTGAATTGCTGCATCTCAGGATAAAAGTTTAATGAATGAGGAGCTGCTTCTGACAGATGAGCAAGGAAAGTGGTTTCTTGAGATGGAAACTCCTCCTGGTGAAGATACTGTGAAATCATTGATATGACAACAAAAGATTTAGAATATGCCATAAACTTAGCTGATAAAGCAGCAGCAGCTTTGAGAACATTGACTCCCGTTTGGAAAGAAGCTCTCCTGTGGGTGAAATGCTGTCAAGCGGCATCACAGGCTATGGAGAAATCATTCATGAAAGGAAGAGTCGACTGATGAAGCAAACTTCATTGTTTTCTTATTTTAAAAAATGCCACCACCTGATCAGCAGCATCGACATCCAGGCAGGACCCTCCACCAGCAAAAAGACCATGACTTGCTGGGAGTTCAGAGGAGGGCCAGCACTTTTTAAGCAATAAAGTAAATATTAATTAAGGTGTGTACATGGTTTTTGTCAACATACTGCATACTTAGCAAACTACGGTACCCCGTAGTGTGAACATGACTGTGACAGGCACTGGGAAAACAAAAAATTCACTTGACTCACTTTATTGCAATGTTTGCTTTACCGAGGTCACGTTGAACCAAACCCGCAGTGCCTCTGAGGTCTGCCTGTGTGTGATCATCTCAATACAGACCAATTACAAAGTTTACCTTCCACTCATGAAGAAAAAGCATTCTTACTTCTAACTATGAATCAAAGAAATCTTTTGTCCAGCCAAGAAGACATCAAAAAGAAACAAAATCTTAAAGCATTCATTGCAAATCTGTAGCAAGACAAAAAGGCTTTCCCTTACCACTGAAATCCAGCATTGCACTGGGGGTTCGTGTCAATGGAACAACACGGCGATAAGAAATAAACCATATAAGGATTGGAAACTAAGAAAGAAAACTGTTATCATTTACAGATAATAAGACTGTTTGCAAAGAAACCTAGAGAAATGTACATAAAAATTATTCAAATTATGAACAGATTCTGCCCAATTTGCCAATACAAGAATATTACATAAAACGTAATTGCATCCCTATACCCCAGAAAGAAATTGCTAGAAATTTAATTTAAAAAGCAAGAAAAGATATTTAGGACAGTTACATAAATATAAAGAACCTAGACAGTGGTATTCTGAAGCTGGCTTGTACAGCTTGTAAAAGCTTATTTTCAAGAATTGTGTAAGCGAGTTATTAAATACAACCAAAGTTAAAAATTAAAGTATATGAACTTACAATTAGACAACTAAATATGCTATTATATTTCACAATTATTTATGTTCCTGAGTTTATTTCCAGCGATTGCTTCTGTCTGGTGGGAACATACAAGGTGCAGGGCTCCACATCCCCAATCTGTCTTCATGTCAGTATCTTAAAACTGGCCATGGTAGAATTTACACCATGGAAATCAGCTGACTCTACACACCATCCTCTTTGCCTTTCCCCAGAAAGCCTATTGTTAAACATTTACCAGCACATCACTGAACTAAGAAAGAAACCTACCAAAACATGTAAAAGGTCATTATGGAGAAAATTATCAAAATTAATTTATTGAGTACCTACTATGCACCAGCCACTATTTCCTAATTGGAAGTAACCAAAGAGGTAAAAATACGCTCTCACTTACATCGTTATCAAGGAGGAACAACGTGGAATATGGTTTAAATACTGCAGAAGTAAAATAAAAGTGTTCTGGGAGAAGACAGGGGTTATAATTTTAAGGAGGCTGAACAGGAGAGACCTCACCGAGCAGGAGAAACTTGATTAAAGACCAGAATGAAGAGAGGAAATAACTAAATAGAGAAGTTTCTCCCATTTATGTGTTACAACCTCAAACTTTGAAAGACAGCTTCACCACAAATTTATCTATATGTGGATTGTGGTGCCAATCAAAATCCCAAAAGTTTTTGGTAGAACTTGATAATCTACTTCTAAAATTAGTAAAAAGAGCAAAAATGCAAGAACAGTCAAGATTCCTAAAGAAGAGCAGAACGGAGAGTGCCCACCTTATTAATGTTAATTTACTATAAAGCTATAGTAATTAAGATAATATGACATTAGCACAGGGATAGAATAGAGGGTCCAGAAACAAACTCTCACAAATTTGAAAAGTTGATCTATGTCTGAGATAGCATCAGAGATCAGCTGGGGAGGGCAGGGGGACGTGGCCTGATTAGTACCTAGACAAAGAACTGTCCTTATTTTAAAGCAAAACAAAACAAGCAAATAAAATTAGATCAATATCTCATATCATACATATACAATGACTTCAAACAAAATAAGAACTCAGTGAAAAAAACAAAGCTTTAAAACATTTAGAAGAAAACAGAATATGTTCATGATCTCAGTTTCCAGAGGGATTTTTTTAAACAAGAAACATAAACACAATCTGTGGAGGATAGAAGCTGATAAATTCAACTACATTAAAATTAAGAACCTTTGTTCATCAAAAGAACCACCAACAAAGTGGACAACAAGCCGTAATATTTGCAGAGAAGGGCTTGCCTTGGCGGGTGGGGAACAGGTCACGGGGGGAGGTACGGGCGAACACAGGAACCGCGTTGATGGAATCGATGTTGCAGCCGGGCAGCAGGTACCTGGGGTTCACGGCACTATTTTCTCTACTTTTGTACATGTTTGAGACGTTTCATAATAAAAGGTCTCAAAGGCCACATTGGAGAAATTATTCATGACGCATATATGTAGAAACAAAGATTAACACCCGAAGCATGTGAAGACCCAAAACTTTAATAAGAAAATAAGAAGAACTCAATGCGGGGAGAAAAGGCAATAGACATGACTATGTTTCCATAGAAAAGGACCAGAAAGCACATGAAAAGATATTTCAACCTTGTCTAAAATCAAGGAAATTAAAATTCAAACCACAATGAGATGCTGAAGCTACCAGATTCGCAAAATTAATAAATTTGAGAACAATGTCAACAAATAAGAAATGATCTGCAGCTGATAGAATATTTTGGCATATCTAACAAAGATCCACATAACCTGTAAACCTACAAACTGATTCCAAGCAATGTTTGCTATCTGTACAGAATGTACACATTGTTTGCAGGGTTCTACTTACGTTATGTCCCAGAAATGCAAAAATAAATGATATATTCATTAAAATGAATTTGTGAGTGGTGAAATAGGGAGAAAAGCAAGATATAAACATAAACACTCATTGTAGATGCAACCCCTGGAGGGAAGGAAGAGGAGGAAATCACAGAGAGGCCCAGAGAGGACCTCACGATATTCTGAGAGGTGGGTACAGGGTTGTTTTCATTATTATTTGTTAAGCTTACAAATATTTTATGAACTCCTGCCTATATGATACATTTCAAAATACATATATTGATTTTTAAAGGGGTAATGTATATGACAATTTCATGGGACAATTTTTTTCATTGCAAAGTGGATGATATTCTTTGAAAACTACAACGACCCCTATGATCTAGAAATATTCTCCTGTATTATTAGCACCCAAAACCCTATGAAGAATGCACAGAGGTAAACCAGAGAACAAAGAGCTAGCCACACTCAGGGGAGAGAATGGGACACACCCTCCCATCACGCTGTAAGGCACCTACTGTATCGTTTGTTTGGTAAAACACGCAGGGAACACTCAGAGGCCCTCCACAACCCCCCCCAGTTGCCCTCCTTTCCTTTCTGCATGGTTCCAGTTGTTCTCAAATGACAGTGCACACAGGAAATGCATGGTCCCACTCTCACCCTTGTCAAACAGAGCCTGCTTAGATGACTGCATGGCCTCAATGCCGTAACACAGTGGCAGGTAAAAATAATCTAAATCCAAGCCAGCGTGAGGATAATGATAAAGACGACAGACTTGAAAGAAAGAGTACATTCCATTTAACATGCTGAATTAAGGTCCCAGCAGTGGACAGTGAGAATCAGTACTGAACACCAGCCCTGGACGGACGCAGACGTCACCCAGTGGGTCTCCCCGCTCAAGTTCCTGCCATCAGTCCGTTCCATGTTTATGTCTAATTAAATATAATACTGTGCCTTAATTATTCATTTCCCTCACTAGACCACATGTTTCATGAGTGCAGGGACAATATATTTTTCATTTTCAAATGCCCAGCATTGGACATACAGTAAACACTCAATAAGTAGTACCTGAATAACTGAGGTCGTAATCACAGAACACGAGCAGCCGTCCCCTCGGCCTCTTAGTTTCCGCAGGTGAGCACGCCCCGAATGCCCCCGAGCCGCCCTGGCCGAACCCTGACTTTAACGGTGTCAGAGAATCAACAGCTGAGGCAGCGGTGACCCAGGAGCCTTTGTGGCTGGCAGGCAGCAGGCCGCGCGGCTCTGCCCCCACGAACCGGGCAAAACGTGAGACTCCATCGGTGGTCTTTGATTCTGTCCTGAGAAACCAGCGTCCTGAAGCTGGAGGCACAGTGAGTGGCACCATCCGGCAGAGCCCTGTCTAGGCTCTACACTGAGAAAACTCTTCCTGTGGAAGAGATTAAGAGATTTGCCCCCAAACTAGAGACTACCACTAAGGAAATATTTGGGCCCCAGTCACCCCATGCATGTGATCTTTGGCGAACCACTCCATGACCCTGGACCTCAGTGATTTCATCTGTTAGCTGAGGGAAATGGCTCTGTGGCCATAATATATTGTGGTTCTATCAAGGACGTACGTATCTTGGAGATTTCAAAGGATCGATTTCAGAACTGACACATTATCATGGAATAATGCTCAACTTGAAAAATTGATTGATTCAGTCATTTATTCATTTATTCATTAACCTCATGCCTATGTTACAGTTACTGGGACACTGTCTTTAAAAAAACAACCTATAGCCTGTCAAACTGTTTATCAACAGTTAAGTAAAATGCATACTTCAAATATATAGAAACCCTATGAATATGTAGTATTTCTAGATTTAACAACTCCAGACCCAACAGAAGGACTCTGGAGGCCTGGATTCACGCACATGTCATGTTTATATCTGAAGAGTTTCACCACTTGCACGGCATCCTGCCCATCAAGCAACAGGCCGGAAGTCCGAGAGGGTAACCCTCTACTATTCATCTGGCACTGTTAAGAAATGATTAAAGCGTAGTAAGCCAGACAGAGAAAGAAAAATGCTGCAGGGTGTCACTTACACATAAAATCTAAAAAAAAGTCAATCTCATAGAAACAGAAAGTAGAAAAGTAGTCGCCAAGGGCTGCGGGGCAGGGGAAATGGGCACAAACTTTCCACTATAAGATATGAAGGTCTGAGGATCTAATGTAAACTATAGTGACTATCGTTGATCAGACTGTATTCTATAATTGAAATTTTTTAAGAAAGTAGAACTTAATGTTCTCAAAAAAGGAAAGAAATTTGATTAAAATGTGACAATGTGACACAGTGCCTCCCCACGTGCTGGAGGGGGAAGGAAGCACCTCTCAGGAGTTTTCCTAATAAAAATGACCGTTTGAATTCAACCATGAGGGAACATCAGATAAACCCGAAGTGAGGGATACACTATAATATTACTGACCTATCCTCTTTAAAAATGACAGGGTTTTCATAAAGGGCTAAGGAATGACTTGATGCTAAAGGAAAGTAAAAAATTGTTTTAACTAAATGCAATGTCAGATCCAGGATTGCATCTTGGACTGGTAAAATAGTTGCTATCATAGACATTAAGGGAATAGTTGTCAAAATTTGGGTGCAGACTGTAGATTAAGCATTAATATTTTATTGTTATTAAATGTCCTGATCTTTATAATTGTCTTGTGTTTATGAACAAAAAAAGTCCTTAAAGGAGCCATTTCTAGAAAATACAACTGAAGTATTTAGGGGTATATACATAATAACAATATGTATATACAAAGAGAAAATGACAGTGCAAATATGGTAAAAGTGTTAATAGTGAATCTGGATATTTGGGAGGTTTTGTACTCTTTTTTCAACTTCCTTATACATTTTAAATCATGTCAAATAAAAAGCTAAGAAAATAACTGAGTGTGTATTTCCCCGTCAAAGAGCTGGGAATATAAAGGGTTTTTAATCACAGTCTAATTTTACAAGAAAAGGCAGAAAAAATAATTATGGCAGCAGGGTGCCGAGGCAGCAGGTGTGTACAATTAGAGTAGACTACAGTATTATTTGGGACATACGGACATGCTTCAGACAAAATACTACTACTGTAGACATCCAGACACCAGCCACAGAAGGAGAAAGCCAGTACTCCCTATTTGAGTGAAAGAGAAAAATCAAGCCATGGGAGAGGGGCACCTGCTACAGCCTCATATCAGTCGATGTGCTTGTCACGCGAAGGGTAAGAAAGCTCAGTGGCTCCGCACCAGTTGTGTGGACAGTGGAAGAGTGATCACCCCCCCGGTCACCTTCCCTTTGAAAGGGAAGACAAGTGACTGAGACCAGCTAGAATTTCCTCCCGAGGGACATAAGGTGTTCCTAGGGTCCATGGGGGCTGGATATTCCTTGGACTGTAGCTGAATTTCACAGACTCCATCAAGAATTGTAGCTGTGTAATGATCTAAATGTGGAGTTTTTTCACATATGTAATTGACAGAAGATTTGAAATACCATCTGTTACCATATTTAAACCTCAGAAATCTTCTCTAGAAATGTCCTTTTTCTCAAGGAAAGAAGATTCTTTAACACAAGTTCAGTAGAATTTTAAAAAATGAGATGCTCCATCAGGCAGCCAGCAACATGTTTTTCCTAAAATACAGCATCTAAATTCACACATTGTCCCAGCGTTTCATTACTACATGTTCCTCAGCTCATGAAATGTCCTTTCAACACCAGTCAACAGAGCAATGAAAAAAGAGGAATTTCTCTCTGCCTACTTGTTTTCTACCTTTAAGTGTGATGAATTCAGTTTAACAGTTACTCATTTCTCCGTATCTTTCATTTACCCATATAGTCTATTCTCCTAAATTTCCACATGTGTTAAAGTTTAAACCCTGCCTATCCCCGTATCAGGAGAAGGAGAAGCCGGCTCGTACACTTACAAATCTAGACCTCATTCCTTCTTAAATGGAAACCAGTGTTGCATGAACTTATCCAGTGGCACACCCGCTGCTTCCAGTAGGCAGTTGCTCTGAGGCTGTATCGGTTCAACTTGCCTCCTGCCTCATTGTTTTATGGTGGTGGTGGTGACAAAGATGAAAAATTGAGTCTTTAATGTACGTCCACGTTTCACAGGTATTGTTCCATCCACTCCTTGCGACCACCATTTGGGTGTTACCGCCTTCCCTCCCTACACTAGGTAACTAAAGCCTAGCAAAGTGAAGTAATTTGCTGAGCGCACCCACTCCCCTGGTCACTCAGCAGTGACCCTACTGTGTACATGGGGGCATGACCTAGTGACCTCCTTTTGGTTATAACTGGAAACTGAGTCCCTAACCTAAGATCTCCAGTCAGTCTACATTTGGGAACGGATAAAGACTATATGTGTATATGCACACACACACACACAAAGGTACAATATTTTCATACCTATAATGAATGATGGGTAAAATAATTTTTCCTTATGAAAAGAAAATCTCATAGGTGTGGGTACACCTGCCTCTCAGTCACCATGATCCCCTGACTTATTTTCATGTGGTTTTCTTCCTTCTCTTCCTCCCTTCTTCCCTTCTTTCCTTCCTTTTTTTGTTTATTCAGCTACGTCATCCTCATCCGTGTCATGCGAGGAGCCATTACATAATCTCCTTACTCTTGCCCTTAGCAGGTGTTCTCCTCAGGGCGTGTGGGCAGCCTGTGCCCTCTCACCCACTCAGCACAGAAACACACCCCGTGAGGTTCCGTGTCTGTCCACCCAGCAATAACGTTTTCATTATTGTCACACACTGTCCGGGACACCTTCTGTGACTTCACCTTTCATCAAGGGCATTTCTGTTGCTCAGCACACAGTCTAAGTACATGTACCACCTGACTTCATTTTAGCTGTACTGTGGCTGTGAGTCCCTAACAGAAGCACCAGACCAGCTGCATACGTCTCCTTTCGGCTGCACTTGGCAGTATTACGTACTGGCTCACAAAGAGCAAGTGTCAGCGGTTGTTTGTGTACTCTGACCCCACTTTCCCACGCAGCCTCCTGAAAAGAGCTTCCCATCCTCAGTGAACAGTCTTAGGAAGACTAAGTCACCTACTGTCGCTCAGTACAGGTTTGCTTTCCTCTGTTAAGAGGACTGGGTTCATGTGTGGAAGGAAGACCATAGCACCCAGCGTGACTTGAGTGAGTGCATTCAGCACCCCTTAGAACCGCTGACCTGCAGCCTGACCATTCGCCTGCAGTTCCTCAGAGGTGGTATTTTATTAGATACCAGACCTCATTGATGGAATTCACTGTCTGGAAATTAAATTAAAGCAAGAAGCCTCCTTGTGTCTTTAATCCATCCCTGTACTTGAGTAATATTTTTGTGGCTCGAGCATGATAAGTGGAGGACTATGTGTGTATGGACCATGAGAAAAGAACATATGAGAATCACTTTGAGCATCTGAGGTCTTCCTCATTCTTGAGCGTGATTCCCTGCTGACCTTTCACGCCATCCACATTTCAGGTTGTTTTTCACATAAATGCAAAATTGCTGCTCAAAGTTTTAATGGCTTTTTAAGAACTGAGTATGACCCACTCTTCCATCTTGCATCTGTCATGTGCTCACACCCCTCATGACACCTACAGATGACTCATCTGATTCTTGTACCTCACTTCATTCTTCCACGGAAGTGAGTATATAATATGCGTATCTATGTCTATGCACTAAAGCCATCAAAGGGGAATTCTTTTGATCCTGAGTAACCTTCCGAAGGAAGCAGTATTGTTACCCTCATTGGATGATAAAGAAATTGAGGTTCAGAGAGGTTTGTGTAGGTCACCTAAGTAGTACGGCCAGGACTTGTAGACAGAGTCTACCCTCCTAATGACACTGTGATTTAGAATTCACAACATATTTTATGCCCTTTCTGCCACCTCTGTGTTGTTGTGAGGATAATAAAAAAGAATTACAATATCGTCATTATTTTACAACCTCAGAGAGGCTAAGTGACTTGTCCAAACTCACACAGTAATAAATAGCTGAGGCTCAAACTCACAGCCTCTGACGTCAACGCCTTTGCTGGATCACTATTTACGCTGCCTCCATCATTCACATAAAAAAAGCAACCAAATTCCTGTTTTACATCGTGACGGGGCAACAGTTATTAATGCATCCCTTATACAGGTTCATTTTCTTCATGCCCAGCCTAAAACAAAGCTAGTTGGTTTATTATTCTTTTAAAATATGATCAGGATAGGTATCAGATGCCAGCGGCAGGTTTGAGGGTTTGGGGGTGGATCAGGGAAGAGCAGGGCCACAGGCCGTCACACCCGGCGGACTCCACGGGGCAGCATGGAGGCTTGTAAGGGGGACGTTCCTTCCAACTAAGACCTTCCAACAACAACATCACCAGCCGCCTCTCAGAAGGGGATGGGGCAGGGCACCCCCAGGGCACAAGGAGAAAGTGGAGGTGGGCTTCTGTCTGCACAATGCCCCTCAGCAGCACGGCACGCAGTCCTGGGTGGGCTCTAAGGGGCAGGAGGGCTGGGGGTCTTCCATAGCCAGACACTCTCCTATCTGTGGTTAGCAGCTGCTGGGTGTAGTTTCCCAGGCTCTAACTGGCTAGAAATGGGCTTGTTTGGAGCTATATTTAAAGCAACTGGATGTGAAAGCATTAGAGTTTGGTGCCCGTGACGCGTCCTCACCTGCTATGAGGAAGTGAACCAGGCAGGCGCCGGTTAGGCTAAAGCACGGATGCTGTCTTGGGCCCATTTACAGAACAATATACAAATCTCCAATCTAAAGACGGGACATCAAGTCGTTTGTGCCGTGGAAAAGAAAATAAATACGTGAGTTTTCCTTCTGTTTAAATTTTTAACAAACAAGCCAGTAAATTCTGCCCTGACTTCAGACTACAAGTAGAAGAAATAAAAGCCCGGGCTTTGCAAGACTTACAGCTTCTATCAGCAAATTCAGCTGGTGCTAGAAACCACGGCATGTGTCATTTGTTTAACAAACTGATGTGTAAGCCGAAGAACAATTTCGGATTTTGTCATTTCTATCTATTACAGCCTCCATTCTGTCTTCAGCATTCTCCCAAATGGAGCTGAGGCTGTGGGCTGAGTTCTGGCTGCCAGCTAATTTTGGCAAAGTGTCAACTCCTTGAAATATCCATACACTCCCCTGACAACTGAGAACACCATGTAAAATCACTAGAGTTTAACTGAAAACTCCCTAGTCCTTGGTTTAAGCCCTCATTCACAGCCTTAGTGTATCCCAGTGTTTTCAGAATACTCGCTTAGCTATTCACACAAAACTCCAGGGTTGAAAGGCATGATGGTACTGTTGGGCCAGTTGCTCTCATTTATAGATGGGAGCAAACGATGTCCCAGTGTCATGGCACTAGATAGACACCACTGATAGACTGGAAGTCAGAAGTATCAAGTTCAGAGTGAGTTCCTGAGTTCTTCTGCACCATGCTACCACTTTATGAATCCCCCACATTTGGTCTTTGGCCAGGAGGAGAATATATAGATGGACAGTATGAGGCATAACACCCACATTTTCTTTTAGAATATTGATTCTGGCCAGACTGAGCTCCACATAACCATAAAAGACATAAAATAGCTCTTTGAGTGAAAAGCGATTCACCAATCATATCTGAATGCTGCTAACACAGAACATACTATTTTCAAAGAGATTTTCTACCCCTTGGTCTCTCTTCTCCTTCTGGTAGCCCTGTTATGCGAATATTGTTGTGTTTGGATTGGTCACACGGCTCTCTTGGCATCCTCTCATTTCTAAAGATTCTTTTTTCTCTCGGTTCCTCAGCTCCATTGTTTTCCTTTTCTCTGTTTCCTTCTCATGGGTTGTCTCCTCTCAGTGCAGCAATCTATACTCATCTCCTCCCCTGCGTGTCTCAGTCACTGTATTCTTCAGCTCTGAGTGGCACTCTTTCAACTCTTCTATCTCTTTGTTGAAGTCCTCCTTGAGACTGTCAATACATTTCCTCAGATCAGTGAGCATATTTATGACTGTTACTTTGAAACCTTGTCAAGAAAACGGGTGTTCCTCATTTCATTTAGCTCTCCTGCTGCCGTCTCATCCCGTGCTTTTGTCTGGAGCACGTTCCTCTGCCTCCTCGGTTTGTCTGGGTTTTTGTGTTTCTCCCTTTGTATTAGATGGATCTGCCATGCCAACTGTTCTGGAACACACTACTGTCATTGAAATAGTTAAGTCATTTCCCTTATGAAAGATATCATAGATGTGATCATTAGATTGGACCAAGAGACCTGGAATTCTTCAATCCCAGTTTGGTCTTAATTCTTAATTTATTTTTAATATGCATAGTTAATAATTAGAAATGCTTAAGGCAATGCCATTACTGCTACAGAGTGGTAGAGGGAAAAAGGATTTCTATTTGCTGAGTATTACTGCCAACCAAATTCTATTACAATGTGTCAACAGTCAGAACTTCCATTCTGTTCATAGAAGCTTTTTCCTGAAGCTGGGGATTATGAACAGAGTCAAAGCAGCTTGGGGGGATTCATCATTGACAATCATCGAGCCTTAATTAAAATACTTCCAAACTTCCCAGAGATATAATTCCATCTTTTGATAATCAGGAAAGTAAAGACTTTCCACACATGCACAGTATTAAAGGTATTGTTTGGCTAGTTTGTGATCTCTATACATTTATTCTGAACCTGCTCTTTTAAAGAAACGAAAATTAATCAAAAATTATGTCTATAAAATAAAACATTACATAAAGCTTGAAATAACGGCCACATTAAATTTGAACTTTTTTGTCTGACTGCCTTTATCCAGAAGAAAATAGAAGAGGAAGATGAGGCAAAAGAAGTGGAGAAGGAAAAGTGTCCAGTGAGGAGAAGCCTGGACCAGGCAGCGAAAGACCCGAGCCCTGGCCCCGATCCCGGGGCTCATTGGCTGCGCAGACCTGAGTGAGCCGACGCCACCCACAGCCTCAGTTTCCACACTGCCTCTCTCCCTGCACGGCTGCAGGTGAGCGTGCTTGGGGAACATCATGGATCTTCTGGCAGAGGGAATGGCCAGTCATTCAGGGAAGCGTGACTGCTGTATGGATTTGCTTGAGACGGTCTTTACGACAGATTTTTGCAAGTTTCACATTCTGAGGAAACATAAGTCTGGTTGTACCAGATGAGTTTGCCCACAAAGTGCTCAAAAAAATGGCTGCCCTTCATCATGAAGCCCTACCAGAGACAATTAAACAAACAAAAAAGCCTATAGGCGATTGGATTACACTGGTCACCTCCTTCCCTGACCTCTGCCCACAGCTAAGAACCACTGACTTGGGTGAAGTCTAGTTACGGTTGAGGGCAGCTACAAGAGTGGAGAGTTAATTTTCAAGAGTATATTCTGGAAACAGGAAACAAACTGTTACTAGAGTGGGAGGAGCTGGGGGGCTGCGGAAAAGGGTAAAGGGTATTAAGAGGCAAGACCTTCCAGTTATAAAACAAATCATGGCAATATAATGTATAATCCAGGGGAATATAGTCAATCATACTGTAACGATTCTGTGTGGTGACAGATGGTGACTAGACCTCACGGAGACCCCGTCATCATGTATAAAAGTATCGAATCACTATAGTGTACACCTAAAACTAACAGGATACTGTATGTCAATTATCCTTCAATTAAAAGAAAGAGTACTTTCTGGATAAAATAATTGACAAGGTCCTGGGAGTTGTTGTTCAAGACACAGTAAGCAGTTTGAAGAATTCCTAACAGCAGAAGTCCACATTTATGGAACAACTAATCAAGGAAAAGGCACAAAATGTTCGTTTCATAACCTAAGAAATATAATTTTTTATTTAAAATAACTCTCTAAATTACTATGGCCATTTCTAATTTAAATTCTTTTAAATGTATTTCATCTAATATGCCCCATTCACCAAAAGCTTTAGAAAAGTGTTGAGAGTTTATAAATTTTATTGCATGCTTATCGTTCCTGCAAATTCAGTAGGTCTACCATGCAATTTTGACCTTTCCTTAAAGCACACATATCATTTTCAAATGATTCTGAGAGAAAATCCAAAGCTTAGGAAAGAAGAAAATATAATGAATCTCTTGAATGAGAGTCCTATTTTTACTCAGTTGGCAGAGATTTCTTTCTGCCTTCTGTAACCATTTCGGAAGTCTAATGACCAACTGGGGTCAGTGCCCTTCCACACATTTGATGTTTCTTGTCTAAATTCAAGACACAGGCAGAAGAGGTTTGCATGTGGGCGCAGCTGCATCACCCAGCATGCGATGAACTCCCACCGGGAGGCTCCGGCATGGCAAGCTGCCAGCAGGCACCCAACGGGTAGCGATTAATGCACGACCCACCAACTAGATGTCTAATTAAATAACAGTGGTTAATTACTAATTAATATGTGACTTATGTAGATAGAACACAGTCTTGTCAGATGTTAAAAAGAACATTGAAAAAAAATCAAAGCTCTGCCATTTCAATGATCTATTTTAAAATGTTGCATCACAGAGATTTTCTGCCATCATTTGTCTAGCCAAAATCCATATTGAGAAAGTTGTTTTTTTGCTCTAAAACTGATGTCCTCATTCTATTTAAATAATAATGTTACTTCTGATGTCATGAAAGGCTATAAACCCTTAAATGATACAATACTTGGAAGTGTGTGCTGGGGAGGGTGGGGGTAGTGGAGTTCCTGTCACCCATTCAAACCCCAGCGGCTTGGAATGTACCCACTACTAATCAGCAAGAAGCGACTGGTTCTCGCTTCCCGCATGTTTATTCCCTATATACCTAAAAAGCTCTGGTGTCAACCAAAAAGTCTTCTATTCAGCCAATCGAGCGGCAAGCAGCCAGAATACACAGATTTACTGTCCATGTGACTCACTGCCCTGGGTGGCTAAGGAAGAGACCAGGGGGACGGGAGGCCTGCTTATGGAAATTATGTAAGATTTCCTTCTACAACTGTGAGATCTGGGAGCTGCTTTTTTTTTTTTTTTGGCATCTATAGAAAAAATACCATCTGTCTCCTCATTACCCTAAAAAAAATAAAGAAAAAGAAAACGTTGACATGGCATATTGATGCCAACCTTTACTTTCAATTATTTATCACCTAGGAAAACACACGCACAGAAGGTTTCATGAATAATGTGTTCTCCTTTCTTGGGAAGTGTGGGTGGAAATACCACGCGTACACTCCTAAACGGGCAGATAAAATCCATGCTTATCCTTACTGAACATTATTTTTTATAACCTCACCAAACAAATCAGCTCAATACCTTTCCTGTCTCCCTGGCGAGCGTGACACATTTGCTGCTTTAAAACAAAAACCTATAAACAAAAGATACACTCTAAAAATCACAACACATTTTGCCTGGAAGGAGGGTGCAGGATGGAGGACCTACTGGAGGATTTGCCAGCGTGAGGCCAAAGTAACAGCCTCATCCCAGTCATTAATGATGCTTATTTAAAATGCGCCTCACGGCCCCACCCCACTTCTGGGAATCTGCATGTTTAACAAGCACACCCAGCGACACCGACAGGACCTCAGTTACGAGGGTGGTCTGTGGTCCCTTCCCACCACCTCTCACCACCCAGGAGCCCCTCTGGCCAGCAGTCCTCCTGTCTGCACACACCGTCGGCATTCTGCTCGCCCTTCACCTCTGCCTTCATCCCCGATAGCGCTGCAGAGAAGCAAGCAAGCTGGTTTTCAGCTCTGGCCAAGGAGGAACGAGAAGGGCTGATGAGAAAAGAGGGTAAGGAATTGACTGTCGTGTTCTGTTTCCTATCCCATTTCAAAGACGCGCTGATTGGAATGTAAGACTGCTGTGGTGGAAATCCTCAAGAAAAAAATCTGGATATTACAAAAGCAGTCGTTAAATCAGGAGGAAGAAAGTTGAGGAGAAAAGGAGAAAGGGGACCTATTCCGAGGGCAGGGGCGCTGCTGCGGCCATGGGGGCGGTCCTGTGCCCAAGTGGGAAGTGCGCCTGGCGAGGCGGGGGGGACGGGGGCTGGAAGAGGTCAGTCACCCTTGCTGGCTGGTGTTGGGAGGGAAATAGTTTCCTGTACCCTTCAAGGTTCTTCTCGCTCATCTTCAGACTGACATGAGACACATTAACAGGAGAAAATAAAATAAAATTTCATACGCAAGGGAATCACAGATATGGGCGTCCAAAGATAGTCAGGCAAAATAGGTCTCTATGTCCTCCCGGGCTAAGGAGAAGGGGGTCGGGGTCTGGGGCTTCAAAGGGAAGGAAGACACGGGAATATGAAAGAAAAAATGTTGGGTAAACGGAAGTTTGCTGGACCCCACAGAGACAACGGGGCTCGGAGGGGAATCCTGGCAGACTTGGCCGGGTCCCCCCACGGGCCCCGAGGGCCCCGGCCTGCAGCCGTCTAGGCGGGCGCTCTCTCCGCGGGCAGCCCCGCCGGGGCCCTTTCAGGCGGTGAGGGGGACCTCAGAGGCCCTGCCTCGGGATTCTGGGCCCCGGCTGCTTTCACCTCGAAATAATGTGCCGGCCCCCGTGGCGCAGCGCGGGGAAGCCCTCGGCCCGCCCTCCGGGACTAGGAGGAAACGACCTCCCACCGGACACCTGGCGGCCTTTCCAGGTCAAGGAAGGCGGCAAGAAATGCTCCTGAGCAGCACAGCCGGAGAAGCAGAGCGGGGAGAGGCGGGGGCCGCCGGAAGCGGGGTTCAGGGGCGCAGGGCAGGCGGCCGGAGGAGGGGCCCGCGCCGTCCGTCCGCTGGGGAGGGCGACCGGCAGCCCTTTCACCCAGGACTTCTGTTCTGTTGGGGTTTTCGGAGGAATGAACGTGGCCGCTTTGTCGTGTCTCCAGGCCAGTAGGCTTCTGTAATTAAACCTGCTCCTCGGCTCCCCAAAATACCTCTGCCTTCAGGTTCGTTAAAACCCCGTTATATCTAAGTGAACTGCATGCTCACCGGGCCTTTCTGTTGTTCTTGTTTACTTTCATAACATTAGTTATAATGTATATTTAACAAATTATCGGGAGTTAACTTAGGAACATACCACCACTTATTTGATTACTTCTAGGGGAAAAAAATGCATTTTGAGTTTCAAAGAAATAATCTAAAGACAAAATCTTGGATCAGTACACATGGGTAACCGGTGACTTTCTGGACAAGGAAACTCGGCCAACTTAGACCTCCCGGGACAAATGTTTGTCCACAGTGCCCTCTAGCGGTTTTAGTTGTCGTTTCAACACCACGGACAAGAAAAAATCCTGAGCAGAAAAATGAAATGAATGTATGTATTTGAAAGTCTTGGGGCCATACAACCCAATATTTTTATATCTGGGAGAAAACTAATAAATATTTGAGTTATTACACATTCAAACCTAAATCAGTGTTTACTCGATCATGACACAAAAGAAACAGATTCTTTGGGGCATGAACACAGGCATCCCTTGGTTTTGTTCTTTTTTAATTAAGAACATCAGTATGGATATAATAATGACTCAAGACAGCATTTTTTTCTGATTGAGTTTTCTTTCGTTCCTTTGTCTTTTTGAAGTCCAGTCTCCCCTCTTCTAGATGAGGCATTATTCCTGGAGAGATCTTATAGCTCATAACACAGTAATAACAGCCAGAGGGAAAATTTTTCCATGGTAACTTCATCATCTGTGTCTGAAACCTCAGACCTCTGATTTACACATTATTACTGCAGTCACCCAATTTGCTGTTTCTGAGCTGAGTTTCTAAGGTTTTACAGATGCCCCTCAACAAATAAAACCTCCACAGTGAAGTTAATAATACAAATTGTGGCAGGCTTTCTGCTCTTCTCAGCCCGGATGCAGGGTAATTTACCTTAAGCTTAATTAAATTATATTATTTTCACACTCTTATCAGAGTATATCACAGAACGTGGGGAAAAACACAATACAACAAACAGGTTCTAAAGAAAGATCAGAGTAAGGAGAACAAAGGGAAAAGGAGAGAAAGAGAAAAGGGCCGACATAAAAGCACATTAAAGAGAGAGAAAAAGACAGCAACCAAGAAATGGAAATGCAAGCGTCCATCCTCCTTGCCCCACCTAGGTGAATAAGCACAGGGTCTTGAAAGGGACACAGACCAAGGAATTGGGTGAAGGAACATCGCTTTTGATCATGCACAGAGCCACTTCAGCTCGCCAGATAAACACAAGGCGAGGGGTTGGCTCTGACACAGCACGGTGGTTTCCAAAGTGCTGTCACAGAAACAGCAGCATCGGCCTCACCCAGAAAACTTTTTAGAAATTCTGAAGCCCCACCCCAGACCTGAATCCGAGCATCTGCGCCTTCACAGGTTCTCCAGGTGAACCCAAGGCACATGGAGGCTTCAGACCCACAGTAGATCCAACACCAACCTCAACTGGACACAGAGTTCAGAAAAGCTGGGCTCAAGTTCTGTGATGATTCTTAACAGATCTTAGGTACCAGTTCCCTCATCTTTGAAAAGGAGACCATAAAGCCCACCTGATGCAGGTAGTGAGCTCCTTGAAAGCACTGGTGTTTGAGCTCAAACATTCATGCATTCATATTCTTAACAGACATTTGTTGACTACCTACGATGGGTCAAGAACTGTCCTACATGCTTGGGATCCATTAGTGGACACAACAGAGGAAAACCCCTGCTTCTCTGGAGCGAAACTGAGTGAAGTAAAACACACTGCAAATGATGAACCCTATTGTTTCAGCTTGCTAGGCTATGTAACAAAGCACCCCAAGCAGGCGGCTTCAGTGGCAGACACTCATCATATCACGGCTCTAGAGGCAGGAGGCCTGAGGGCAGGCGGTCAGCATCCTCCCAAGGGCTGCGAGGACAAATCTGCTCCAGGCTTCTCTCCGGGCTTGCAGATGGCTGTCATCTCTGTGTCTCTTCATGCCATCCTCCCTCCACATCATCAATCCTTGTCGCTGTTCCCCTGTCTTATAAGGATCCTGGTCCTATCAGATTATACTATCCTGATGATCTCATTTACCTTCATTACCTCCATAAAGACCCCATCTCCAAATAAGGTCACATTCTGAGGTTCTAAACCTATTGCATAGTAGACCTCCAACATACTTTTTTTAGGGCAACATGGTTTAACCCATAATACACATTAAGTAAGTAAATTATATAGCATATTAGATGGTAAACAATGCTAAGGAAAAAAAAATATTAAGTAAGCTAATCGGGTCTTGGAGTACTGGAGTTGAGCTGGGATACAACTAAATGAGATCTGGGCAGGCAACATCTGAGCAAGGACTAGAAGGTGTCCTAGAACAGACGCAATGGAGAACCAAGCGCCCGCCTGTGGCCTCCTGGGTCCACTCTGAGCCTATGAGCCACCCTTCCCCTGGGCCTTACCCAGCTCTCTGCTGTGTACCGGGCAGCGAATCCACATGGGAGCTGGTCTCCATGACCATGGACAAGAGCCGTTTTTCCCCAGGCTCTGGTCTCAAGAAAATTTGGAGATTATGCTGAAAGTCACTTCTACCAATTTTTATAACAATCTGAGAAACAAGGATTACTAATCCCAGGTGCACAATCTGTGGAACAGAAACAAACATGTTGGAGCATATTCACCATGACCGTCTTGCTAGTCATGTATCTAGTTCCATGCAATGCAGTTTATAGACCCCACCACATTACCTACCTCTCCTAAAACTGCCTTGCCTACAAAGATTCTCTTTAAATACTCTGGATGGCCTGAAGGATAGTGTTAGCCAATGCAGACATCAGTATGAAAAGTTCCTGTTTTATATCTAAATTTCATAGACTCAGCTTTAGGAATGGAGCCTTACATTCTTCCAATAATATATTTCTAGATTGGTTTTTATCGTTGATTCCCTAGTGTTCATAAGCTGATATGCTCTTTACGTGAGCTAAGTGGCTGTGTGTTTCTCTTGAGGAGACAGTCGGTGGGCTGGTAGAAAGGCCACTGGACGTCAGAAGACCTCGATTCAGTCTCGGCAACCACCTTACCAGAGCCGCTGATGACGGCCTCGGGGCCACCCTGAGACGGGAAGTCTGCGCGGCCTGTGAGCGGCTCCCTCACCATCCCCTGCTCCCACCGCCACCAGCTTCACTCTTCCTCCCGTGTGACTGTTCCATGGAGCGCTCAGGATATGGCCCGGAGCCAAGCTCAGGGGTCACAGCGTCTCAGCCTACACATCCAGCTGTGCAAAAACGTCACTTCATTTTCTCTGTAATGGAAATGTCTATCGGTCACACCCTGTCTGGAAGCAGAGACGTCACGTTAGTCATGATAAACGTCTCCTTGGAGGCCTGGGTCTGCGGCCTTCTGTCCCCCACCCTCACTGCCTCATCTCAAACCCGAGATCCCCCCAGACCCGCTGAGGGAACACATCCACACCCTCATCAATGACACGAGGAAATGACTGCCGTTCCCCGACCACAGGCCACCCACAGCTCCCCAAGGTTGCCTCGGCCCCCCTGCCCGAACCCAGCTCTGCTCTGCTGCCCCTACGCCGTGGGGACAGAGGGGCTTCTGAATGAGGCCGGCCACCCTGCAGGCTTCACACAGCGGGCGGGCTCAGGACCTGCCTTCTCCAAGCATAGCTGGCAGGGCCTTGCTTTCCCTCCACCACTTCCCTGCCAAGTCGTTCATGTTTAAAACCCTCTCAGGGGCCCTCGTTAACAGATACCATCCTCTCTTACCTCCAGTGATAGCTGATTGTCTTGTCAACTTAGCTAAGCTATAGCACCTCATTATTCAAACACTAATCCAGGGGTCGATGTGAGGTATTTGTAGATGTGGTTCACATCAACAATCAGTTGACTTTAAGTAAAGGAGATTAGTCTGGTAATGTGTGGAGACCTCATGTAATCCACTGAAGGGTCTTAAAAGTAAAACTAAATGGAGGGAAGAATAAATTCTCCTTCGTAGCACTAACATCAGCTCCTGCCCAAGAGTTCCCAGCTAACAGCCCCAGAGTCACATGAGTCAGTTCCTTGATTGATTAGAAAGATATGACATAGATACCCAGCTATTCCATCCCCTACAGATTCTGTTCTTGTGGAGAACCCCAATATATTCCCTTCCTACTGTCCTTCCTTCTTCAAGCCAAAGAATTACATTCCTGTTTCAGAGTGACATCCCCCCACCCCACAGGTGCCGTGTGAGAGAGACCCCGTCCTCATCCTGTAGGTAAGGGAATGCGGACTGTGAAAGGTGGGATGATCAGCCAAAGGTCATTCGCCCAGCAAGTGCTGAAGTGGACATAGGCTAATCCCAGAATTTCTGGTCTTGCCCATCAGCTTACAGACTCTGGAATGAGTCTTCCTGACACCCAGCAGTTGGCATTTGTCACGGTTATTTTACATGTCGGGTTGACTGCATTATAGGATGCCCAGATTAAACATTATCTCCAGGTGTGCCTGGGAGGCCACTTCCAGATGAGATGAGCATTTGGAGGTGGACTGATGGCCTCCCCGGGGCAGGGAGCGCCGTGCGATCTGCTGAAGAGCAGACTGACGAGAGGAAGGAGACCAGCTCTCTCGGCCAGACTAAGGCGGGACACCAGTCTTCAGGCCTTGGACTGGGACCTACACCATCGGCGCTCCTGGTCCTCGGGCCTTTGGACACAGACTAGAATCTACACCCCCGGCTTTCCAGGACCTCCAGCTTACAGACAGCAGATCGTGGGACTTCTCGCCCCATAATCACATAGGCCAATTCCCTATAATAAATCATTATATATTACATAATTACTCATACTATAATATACATATATATACACAATATATAATATATATGTGTGTGATCTTCACATGCTCTATTTTTTTTTTACGTTTCATACATATTTTATATAATCTTTATGTATAAGTCTCTTCCCATGTGATCTTTCTCACATATATTCTATATTTTTATATATTACATATGTATATATAATCCTATAGGTTCTGTTTCTTTGGAGACCGCTGGTTGATGTAACATACCCACAGGTAGCCCACAGATGCTTTAACGGACTCAGCCTTTCAGTCCCGCTGGGACCAGCCAGTCTCCATAACCAGGCTCCCTCTTAGTTCGCCAACGCATTTCAGTCTTGGCTGAATCTACAGATCCGCACTGAGGGCTGGACTCCTGACTGGAGCCCTGACGACCTTTCCAGTCCTCACTTTTCCCTTTGCCAATGTGTGAATGACCTTGTCTCTGTCATTCCCAAGCAGTCATTTAAGTCCTACCCTTGGAGGCAGAACCTGCATCCTACCTGCAAAATGGCCTGTGTGCTGGACCAGCTGAGATGGACTTCTGCTGCAAATCGGATCTGACCTCCTCAGTTCCACAAGCTCTTACATGCTGACCTGAACCCCGTGCCTTCTGGCTCAGCAGTGAGGCCCTCATTAACATTAACACAAACAGTCTTGCCTCCCTCCCTGGCCCCTGCATTTGAGGGGGCCATGGCGGTCACGGAATCTGCTGTAAGTTAATATCTGAATGGGGATGAGCATGGGCTTTCAGATCTGGACTCAGATGTGGACTCCACTACTTACTAGGTATGTGCCCTTGGGAAGGGTGGCTCTAGGCAGTTTATAAACCTAGTACCAACTCTAGGGACCGAGACAAAAGTTTCATAAGCTTTCTGGTGTCTTCTACCGAAATTATGAAAGTTGTCTAGAGAACACAAATGCTTATTTAGAGATGGAGTTACAAGAGAAAGTTTTCATAGGTGACCCATTAAAGTCCCATAGGTTGTTAATTTTATTGTCTATTTATCATGTTGTAATGATTGTGTCATGGATCTCTGAGGGGTTATTGGTCTTTTTCTTACAGTCTGTGGCTTCAGAGCACTCGGTATTCCACTGACCACACAGGGTCCAGACCACTGGCCATCACTGGCCAGCACCCGCTCACAGGGCTGCTCACTGCTGGCGCTGCTCTGTCCCTGAAGGGGACCAGCTCTTGGGAGACTGTGGCAGACAGGCCGGTTCATCCAGTGACAGCGATGCGAACACTAAGGGCCCTGAAGCCTTTAGAAGGTATCGGTTTTTGCAGACGTTATAGAGTCGGGGTGAGGAATATCATAGGCTTCACAGGTTCATGATCAAAGTTAAGTTTTTAAAGGCCAACTTTGCAAGCTGTGTGACTTCAGCAAATTAATTTCTGAAGCTCCAATTTTCTCACCTATAATCAAGTTGTATGTATGCTTCTAACATTCAACAAGATTGATGTATGGATTAAATGATAACATTTTCCTCATCTAACACCAGTTTTCTCCTTCAACCCCCATCCCTACAAAGGCCATTTTCTAACAACCATAATGTGTCAGATAAATAAATGCAAAATGTGACGTCACTCTAGCACATATTTCACTGTGAAAACGGATAAGAAAACTTTCAATTCGTTAAGGAGGAAAAGTAGCTTTAAAATGCACTACTAAATGAAAAAGAAAAATACATGAAATTCTGGACACCATAGCTATTGCTAAAGTCCAAATTCCTGGACTTTACTATTGGCTGTTGTTTATTGGTTTGTTTTGCTTTCCAATCTCTGGTTCTAAAATAACACAGCTTAGCGATTATACAGAACTTACTGCATGGAAAGAATTTTTGTACATCATTAAATGCTAAGTTTAAACTGGCCTAGTAAGCTTTCTTGTGTTATAACGAGGAATAAGGATATAAAATGATGAAGATCTATCACCTTGCTGAAGCTTGATGTTGTACTGGGATTTAATATTTTGAGGGATCTGTTATTAATGAACATCTATTCCCCAGAGATACAGCTCATTACCTAACTCAGAAAGCACAAAAATGCCAATGGATTTTGGCCTTTGTGGGACCTTGGGACCTTTTGAGAATGCAGTGGTCTCTCTCCTCAGAGATACATAAACACATTAACAAAATTTTTCATTTTTAATTTCAAGGCATCGGCTTCACCCAGAAGGACATTCATAGGCCTCCCAGGAGACTCAGGGTGGTCCCAGACTTAGCACGAGGAAGAAACTCTAAGTATCTACATTAACATCTTATCTTCATTGTCATAAAAACATTCTTACAATAAAACTAACATTCTCATGATAAAACCAGAATTTTTAGAGAAAAAAATTTTAATTGCACAGAATTTTTAAATACACAGAACTCTGTATCTGCTTCCTGAGACAGATAAATTGTACTGGATTTGTTCATTTCCTGTTCATTTTCTCCTCCAGCCTTTCACCCCTTCCATTCCTCAAAGGCTTTCCACCCAATCCTGGACCCTAAATAAGAGTCTAGTGTACATCCGAAGAATATGCACATGTTCCCAACTGTCAGGCTGAGGACGGCAGCTTACATCTGCTTACTCCAGCCCTCGAAATATTTATTTAATGGAGCTAAGGTTATAGAACAGTGACGGATGTTATAATAATATCTATTCTATAGACGTAGAATGTCTTACAGCTGGAAAGTGGCTACGCTGGGATTATATTCTGGTACAAAGGCTCTCGTTTGACTAACGGATGCCCTAGAGTTTTATTTGAATACCATTACTTCAGAAAGATCAAGAAAAGACTAGTTCAAGCATACCACCTCTGTGATCCCTTCTCCGCCCACACAGTCGGGGTGCCTCTCCTCGCGGGGACTCCCACTGCTCTCTTTGCTGAAGCAACTACTTCACAGCTTTGCACACTGTTGCCTATTATTATTCAATCAACATACTGAGCACCTACTATGTGTCAAGAATTGAACCCTGGGGGGGACAAAAAGATCACTGCAGCCAAATGTGGTAAATAGGTAGGAAAGTAGGAGTATCCCAGGCATCAGGAATGACTTCTCAGAGTGGGAGTGTGAACCGAACGTCCATGGGTGAGGAGAGGAAAGCCCGAGGAAAGGGCGTGAGGAAAGGAGCAGGGCCCGATGGCGGGGTGTGCACCGCAGCCCAGGCGGGAGGTGGGTGGGGCTCAGGCCGGGCCTGGGGGCCTGCAGACGGGAAGGGCGTGCAGAGCTCTCGCTTTGTCTGAGTTTCAGAATTTGGAAGGTAAGTCAGAGGACGGGTGCAGCGCGAGTAGGCCTGAAGAAGCAGCGAGGCGCTGGGTGGCCGGAGATGCTGTCAATCATACGAACTAGTTCATACAGAAGTTCATGAAGAGCAGTGAATTTTAAGATGGTGGGTGACATGCTCAGCTTGCATTTTATTAAGTCCTCTTTTGTTTCAATGTGGAAAATGGATTCAAAGGCTGAGACTGGAAACAGGAAGAGCAGTTCAAAGGCTACTGCAGGAATTCAAATGTAAATTCTGATGGGCTGACTTAGGCGAGGGGATGGAGAACACAGTAAGAAGATGGACTGAAAAGTAACCTCTCCTTCAGAACTGACAGTTATTGAAAACATACTGTGTAGTGGGCTTTCTCCTGAATGCTTTATATTTGATTCACTTAATCCTCAAAACAAGCCAATTCATCGTTATACACAGATTCAGAAACTGAGGTTCATAAATTTACTTGACCATGGTTCTTCAGGTCCAAGGCATTATCTTATATTACATTCATTGTATATATATCAAATATAAAGGAAACGTATTTATATATAGCCATACACATATCTATGCATATATATAACAAAGTTTCTTAGAAAGAGATAATTTTCCATCTCCCAAAGTGCTCAAGAAGAGACTGTGTGATGACTGGTCAAGCATACTTTGGAACAAAATTTCACGTTCTGTGGAAGCTCCCAGAAAATCCTAAGGCCCCTAAGGACATGAACATTCCGATGACTTCACGATACAATGAATTTGAAGGATGAACAACCTGCTAGTTAATGAAAATATCTCTGAGTCTGTAAGATTCTCCACAAGTAAGACAATCACCACTAATCTCAACCACACTTAGTCACATAATCTTCTCTGGCTACTGTTTCTGACTCTCTCTCTCGGTGTTCCTTATATGACTGGACAAGGAAATACCCACTTTTGTGCAGTAAGGACGCTGTGATCACACATATTTCTCCAGAAACCTAATCAAAGTGTAATAGAGAGAAAGAGACATTTTATTAAATTCCTCTTAGGTCCACTTTAATTTCCTAAAGCACTGGGCATGTAATAGTATGCTGATGTTCATGGACAGTGTAGCATTTTAGAGTGGAATTAAGGATATTTTCTGAGGAAAGGTTGGAAATGTCTCAAGTCAGGAGACTAAGCCTTTATTGCTTTTCTGCTATTAACTTGCTCTGGGATTTAAAGCGAGTCCCTTCAGCCTCTCTCAGCTTCATCTGTACCTCATATGTAAAATAAGGAGTAATACTTAACAACTACCTCACAGGGATACACTGAAAAAATAATGAGCTAATATAGACAGGCAAGATGCTTTGAGATCTTTGGATCAAAGATTAAATCCTAATTAATTAAATCCCAATTAATTTTAATGAATTAAAGATGCACACAAATCCTATTAATGTATATATTTCAGAGGAGTGGACTGTGATATTACAAACTACACAAAACTTTTATGGTGTAAGGTGTAAAACCATTAAATATGAGATGATTTTTTAAATGTTCTCACCTTTTAGTTTAAAAGCCAGTAGTGCTAAATTGCATCTCCTATTAAAGCTCTAGAGAATGGTAAAATATCTCATGACGACATTTGAAAAGGAAATGTGGAGTTACCTTGAAGTCAGTTTTCGATAATAAAATGGCTTAAAGTCTAATTTCTGAAACTGCCAGAGAAAAGACTTCATATTCACTTGACCCTCAGTATCTATGTTCATCCACATTTCTCATGTGAGCTTAAAGCAGGCAGAGGGTAGCAGCTGCCGGAGAGGCTGGAGGACTGCAACATCCTTTCTTCCAAGAACTACCTTTAAGAGGTTTTTTTTAAATCAATTTTCTTTTAATTAATATTTCCTAATGCAGATCATTTTCCACATTAGAAAATATTGGCCTTGATTTATGCACCAGTGTGACTCTTACCAAAGGGTACGTTTCCCATTTTGGAGACAGAGCCTAAAACGGTATCTGAGAGAAACTATATAATAAAGTCATGGTCTGATTCACATGTATGGCATTTAAGTTATACAGAAATAACATAGAAATAAAAATATATTTCTTTAGGGAAGCCTGAAAATTTTGAGAGATTTTAAGATCTAAGCTCCTAAATGAAGGTAAATTATTCCATACTGTTGTCTGAGGATGAACTCTTAGGCAGAAATGGAAATAATCACCATTATTGTTATATTAATATAATATTAGTTAATACAATAATAATTATTATTTTAGGGAATAGAAAAACCGGTTCTATGGACCTGGACTTCAGTAGAGGGCTTCAACATTCTAGAAAGCTTAAGCAGCTAAGTACAGAATCCCTTAACAGAGAGAAGAATTGTCCACAAGATAGATATTTTCAAACTAAAAGAGGTCATCAGTCTGAATGGGGTCTTGTAACTCAGAACTGAACACGCCAGGACCCAAACATGAGGCTATTTCACAGATGTCGCTCAGTTAGAGAAACCAGCCACAGATACAATGGACTGTAGAATGTAGAGTAACACTGTAGTTACAGGAAGTGTAGCAGTAGAGAGATTCGACATCTAACATCTGTGAAACCAAAACTAAACTTCAAGTACGAAGGACTGACCAGGAAAGCCTAACCACAAAACTTCCTGCTGGCCTGATTCCCATCCCAGTAAGGCCTGAATCAAGAGCAGTGACTAGAAAGCGATGAATAATAAATAAAGATATGTCCAAGGGTAACATATTCTGAAATCTGTCCTAGAAATATGAAATAAAATTGGAAGGAATAAGGTTGTACCCATCTGTAAATCTAAACTATTTTATGTGGGTCAAATAATAAAAAATGGATGTAACATGCTACCTTATTAAGCACTTGGAGAAGGGTCATAAACACTTCACATGGTGTCCCCTCCCACCCCCCACTGTGTCACCCATGCAAACACTGCTAACTGGAAAGTGTACTTCCCACTAGGTACAGAGAGGGTCTTTGAATCCTCCTTAAAACATTGCCTCCACAGAGGCACTACCTACCAGCTGGAGCTAAGTTCTGAGGTCACATCTATTTCCCACCCCCAATCTAGAATTAAAAAAAAAAGTTGTTTATAATTAAAAAGCAGTGGTTTTTCATTTATGTGTTATATTTAACAATAGTAAAATACATACTTGTAATAGTTTTGAAAAAAAAATACCAGTTGTCATTCCTAGAAATCTCTAATTGACCTCCCAACCTATGCAATTCCCATCGGTAACCATTGGTGAATAGCTGGTGTAATCCTTTCTAAAATTTTCTAAGGCACTACAATCTATCATATCTCCTCAAGTCTAAATGCTTTTATTCTAATTTGCAGTCATTTAACCACAGCTTTCTTAAAGAAAAACAGCAAATCAAACATCACCTTATTAATGTTATCATAAATTATGACATTGCCAAGTTTCAATGATTAAAATCTGAAAAACGTGTCATACATATGTATTTTACATAAACTAAACCTTGTAAATCACGGTTCTATCTCTTGTGAGAAGTAGGTATACACCAAGGGTTAAATGACATACATATCTAGACCCCCATTTTGCAGATGTGGTCAGGCATCTACTTTAAAAAACTACAGGTTTGTCTTAGACATCCTTCCTGTGGAAAGCTCCTGCCACACTGTATCTTATTTTATTCTTTCATGAGAAGACATGTGATGGAAACTTTTCTATTACAATGTTTCAAGTACTCATGTTTCCCATAGCGCTATTATCTTTCCTAACTCTCAGTCTAAGATTCTAAAGGGGTTTAATCCAAAAAGGAGTGTATTCTTTTTACTTGCTACAAAATTAGAATATGGTAACAATATCCTGGTTAAAACTGGTGATTTTCTATGAATTACTGCAGGTATTAAACAGGGTCAAAAATAAGAAACCACCCTACCTTCAAACATTCATGTGTTTTCCTGCAAAATATAGAAATGGATATTAATTTTCAACTTCCTGGAGGAGGTTAAGAAATACTTATAACTTGCAGATATGACAGAGCTCAGAAATGAATAACACTGAATCATCAGAACAGAATGTAGTCTGAAAAATGCACTCATTTTTGTCACTAAGAGATGAATATGAACATTCACTCTGACTTTACAAAGAAATGCATATAGTCAATCAGCACATGAAAATTTCTAATTTATTACTACCTAAATTAATACAAATTAAAATGAGATTCAATTTTTTTCTGTTAGATAAATTAATTTTTAAACTGATCTAAGGCACATAAGACTCCCAGAAACAAATTAATTAGAAAACAGGGAAGACACTGGAGTAGGAAGCCCTGAACCCTGCTTCTCAGCCGCAAACACACCAATTCAGCAAAATTCACGGACAAATTCTCTTTGTGAGAAACCCAGAAACAGTGAAGGGCTCCTCCACCCCCAGAAAATGGAAAAACACTCACTGAAGACAGTAGTGAGAGGGGGGGTGCCTCTCACTGGGTCTCTGTCCCTGGGGCAGGGCCACATGATCAGGAAGAGATCCCCCGGGTCTCAGCTTCACTCAGGGGAGGAAAGGGACTTTCCTGTATCCATCAGGGGCTCCCCAGAGAAATGGCTTCAATCTTGGCAAGCAGAGCTCTGATGTGTCCAGCACCAACTAGCCAGTCAAAGGAAAAGAGATGGTGGCATCCTCTACCCTGCTCATCACTGAGTGAATAGATGAAAAAAATCCCAGCTCTCAGTTTCCCCCGGGGGAGGGAAGAAGTTGATCTGTGTGTCCAATGACATAACTTCCTCCGACCACACAAAGAACTCTGGGTTAGCATCCGTCTTGCTAGTCTTGGAGCTACGATGGCATCGGGCACAGTCTAATGTAGCTTGGGGGAAAATGAAGGTGATAACGTGGGCTAATAGACACCATAGATCATCTCCCCTGCTCAACACAGAATGAGTAGATGACAAATCCCAGCCCTCAGATTCCCCCTGGAGAGAGAAAGAATTGAACCCTGAATCTAGTGCATGAACTTCTCAGTGATGCCTAAAGAACTACCATTTGCCTTACCAGCTTTGAAGTTCTGACAGGCCAGGTGCAGTGTGGCTGTCCGAGAGAGGGCACAGGTGGTAGTCTGGGCGGGTAGGCGCCTTAGCTCCTCCCCTCCTTGCTTGCCAAAGAATAAGCAGATTAAAACAAATGCTGCCCGCTTCTCGCTGAGGATGGAAAGAGCTTGTAGAAGCCCCCAGAATCTCTTGCCAGGTTGACTGGTGGAAGTCTTCCTCTGTACAAGGCTGCTCTGTGAAGACGCCACTAAAAATACTGCTTTGTCCAGAGCACAGACTCCCAAACAAATGTCAGGAAAAAGGAGGAATCAGGAAAAGATGTCACAAATAAAAGAACAAAATAAGTCTTCAGAAACACCCTAAAGGAAAAAAAACTATATGATTTACCTGACAGATTACTCAAAATAACTGTCATAATCACTGAGGTCAAGAGAAAAATGTGTGAACAAGGTGAGAGTTTTAAGAGAGATAGAAAATATTTTTTAAAGTACAAAACAGAAATCATAGAGCTGAAAAACACAATAACTAAACTAAAAAATTCACCAGAAGGACTGAAGAACAGACTAGAATAAGCAGAAATATTAGCTAACTTGAAGATATGTCATTAGAAGCAGTTCAATCAAAAGAGTGAAAAAGAGTAAAGAATGCTTAAGGGACTAATAGGATACCAACAAGTGAATCATTATATATTTTATGGAGTCTCAAAGGAGAACAGAAAGAAAGGACAAGAAAGCTTATTCAAAGTAATAACTGCTGAAAACTTTCCCCAAGTCCGGGGAAGGAAAGAAACATCCAGATCAGGAAGCCAATAGAACCAAAAAATGATAAACGCAAAGAAATTCACATCAAGATATATTATAGTCAAATTGTCAAAAGTCTAACACAAAAAGAGAATTTTGAAAGCAGCAAGAGGAAATGACTTGTCACATACAAGATAACCCCCATAACATTATCAATGAATTTTCCAATAGAAACTTTACAGGACAGAAGGTAGTAGGGTGATCAAACTGATCAACATTAACATAATAAAAGATAAAAATCACACCATTTTCTCAACAGATGCAGAAAAAACATTTGACAAAATTCAACACCTTTTCATAATAAAAACTCTGAACCATTTAGAAATAGATAAAAATGACCTAAACATAGGGTCACACATGAAAAGCCTACAACTAACATGATACTCAATGGTGAACACATTAGGAAACATGAAAACATTTCAACATTAGTGAAAACATTTCCTCTAACACTAGGATAAAGGGAAGGATGCCCCCTCTCACTACTTAGTACTGGAAATTCTACACAGAGAAATTATGCAAGACATGTAAATCAGAAAAGGAGAAATAAAATTTTTCCTGTTTGTAATATAGAAAACCTTAAAGACTCCTTTAAAAAATGCTGTTAGAATAAATGAATTAAAAAATATTGTTAGAATAAATGAATTCAGTGAAGTAGATACAAAATAATTTTTAAAAATCAGTTGTATTTCTATATGCTAGCAATGAATTATCTGAAAAGGAAATTAGAAAAACAATCCTATTTACAATAGTACCAACAAAAATAGAACACTTAGGAATAAACTTAAGTAGTGAAAGACTGGTATACTAAAAGCTAAAATACTGGTGAAAGAAATTAAAGATACAAACAAATGGAGAGACATCCCATGTTCATGGATTGGAAGACTTAATATTCATAAAATGTGCACACTACCCAAAGTGATCTACAAATTCAATACACTCGCTATCAAAATATCAATAGCTTTTTTTTACAGAAATAGAAATAATTCTAAAATTCATAAAAAAACACAGAAGATCATGAATAGCCACATCAGTCCTAAGAAAGAAGATTAAAATTGGAAGCATCAAACTTCTGATTTCAAAATCCATTACAAAGCTACAATAATCAAAACAGTATGATACTGGCATAAAGAAAGATACATAGAGCAATTAAATGGAATAGAGAGCCCCCAAATAAATCCACACGTTGGATGACCTTTGATAAGGGTGCTAAGTGTACACAATGGGGAAAGAATAGTCTTTTCAACAAATGATGCTGGGAAAAATGCATATCCGCATGCCAAAGAATGAAATTGGTCTGTTATCTTACACCATACACAAAAATCAACTCAAAATGGACTAAAGACTTAAACATTAGATCTGAAACTATAAAACTCCTGGAAGAAAACATAGGAGAAAATCATCATGATGTTGGTCTTGGCAATGATCTTCATGGACAAAAAAAAAGAAGCAAAAATAAACAAGTGGGAAGATGTAAAATTAAAAAGCTTCTGCACAGCACAAGAAACAATCAACAGAGTAAACAGACAGTCTACAGAATGGGAGAAAATATTTGCAAGCCATGGATCTCATAAAGGGTTAATGTCCAAAAAATATAAGGAACTCCTACAACTCGCAGAACAACTTAATAACCCATTTAAAAATGCACAAATGACTCAGAGACATTTCTCCAAAGAAGACATGCAAATGGCCAACATATACATGAGAAAGTGCTCAACATCACTAAATATCAAGGAAATGCAAATCAAAACCATGATGAGAGATCATCTGTGACCTGTTGGAATAACTATTATTAAAAAAAAAACAGTGTTGGCAAAGATGTGGAGAAATTAGAACCCTCACAAACTGTTGGTGGGAATGTGAAATAGTGCAGCCACTACGGGAAACAGTATGGAGGTTCCTTAAAAAATTAAAAATATAAATACCATATGATTCACCAATCCCACTTCTGGGCATTTATCCAAAATAATTGAAAGTAGGATCCTGAAGAGATATAAGCACTCTATGTTCACTAGAGGACTATTCACAATGATTAAGATGGGGAAACTACCTAAATGTCCATCAATAGATGAATGGATAGAGAAATACACATAAATGGAATACTATTCAGCCTTTAAAAGAGAAACTAAACAAAAGCCTCATTCAGAGAACATTTCACAATAATATGTACAGGCAATGAGAATACCAGGTACACAAGACAATGGAAATAAAGAACCAGAAAATAGGATTAAAATATGCTCAAATAAAAGAGATTTAAAAATGAATACACACCACACTGAAAACAAAATACCCTATGTGCGTTAGCTGGCTAGGTGAGCCATAACAAATCCCACAGACCGGGTGGCTTCACAGAAATGTATTTTTTAATAGTTCTGGAGTCTATAAGGCCAAGGTTTGGTTGGGACAGTGACTTGGAATTCAGGTGTAAAGGAATTATAATATTTTATTAACAAAATATTATTGAACCAGCAAGTTATGGAACTTTCGATCTGAGGTGTCTGTTTGGATCTCAACTGAAGGCTGGTTCTTCCAACACAGACCTGTTATGTCAGCTGCCAGAATTGCGGCCCAAGGAGCGAAGGGACGAATCCTGTTGGGATTCTCTACAAGGTTAATCTTAGTTTGTTTTCAAAATTACCTTCTTTTAATCATCTTCATTTTCAGTTTCCGTCATATGCTTATTGACATCTCAGTTTTTTTACTGACATACCTGGCACTAATTATATACTGACTGCTGTTGCTATATCATTCCTTCCAAAACAATACTCCATATATAAGACAATATTTGAAAATACATCCATAATAAATAAGCACACCATAATTACATTTCACAAGAGCTTTAAAAATGAAAAACTATTATAATTAACATCTACAAAGTGATGCTTTTCATTATAATTTATTAAATTTGGAGTAATTATCAAAATATATCATGACAAATAACCTAGCTATTTTTTCTTTCAGTGTTTCTTTGAAATATGTGATTATTTTAGAAAAATCATATCACCTTTTCTTGCCCAAATATTACTTTCATATAAATGTAACGCTTTTGACCTTGTAATTTTCAATGCCTCACTGCAATTTTACTAGCATGTGGGTTCTTGAAGAATCCTGCTGTTTTCCTTGCAATAAAATGACTTTAAAATAACTTTTCAACTGACACTTTACTTGAGCACACAAGATGACCGCTTGAAAAAAAATCTCTAATCAATCTATAAAACACTCCTGAGAATTTCAAGCTACTGCTTGAATTCTTTGCATGCAAAGATTTCTAGGAATTTGTGGACATTTTCCTCCCATTGTTTTCTATAAAATGATTTCTAACTTATTCATTTGCAATCTTTACTCATGTTAGGTAAATATGAAAAAAAATAACCTCAAAGGGAGAAGCTTCAAATAAAGCTATGGAACAGGAACTTATTTCAGCTCAAAGAAACTTCCACTGGAAATACTCCTATTTTGTTGGTATTTTCTTAAAATTCCCTTTCTCCTCCAACATTTAATGAATGCTTCCATTTTGCAAATGAAAGAAGACATTTCAGTATGTGGGCTGATTTTTAAAATGAACATTCCATTTTGCATGATTGAAGAAAAATGGATTAACCAAGAAATAGTAATAGATTGTGACAGAATTCTTTCCCCTTAACTTCTTTCAGACATAAAATCTGAGTAACAAATGCCTCCACTCAGACTCGCAGCCCTGCATCTGAACTCTTCCTGTGCCTCTTCCGCTCTTTAGGGGTGTCTAGGATGGTCTATCAGTAAGGGAGATTTATGTTGGAATCTCTCCCATCCATCCCAGAATATCAAATCTTTCCTAATGTCACGATTTTCTTTAAGTCCCAAAGAAATGTTGGTGGATGCTGATAAAAAGAGATTAACTGCAGTGGAAAAGGTCAGGTGCTCAGCACCTGATTAAAACACTATGTCAGTGTGATATGGTAGTCAAGGTACACCTGGCAGACAAACCGGGAATGAGAAAATAGTGGCACACATTGAACAGCCCCGGTTATGAGTATTCTGGTTTCACAGGCTCACAGGGGGCTGTGTGGGGCAATAGACTAGCTTCCAAGCTTTTTTTTTTTTTATTTATCCATTGCAAGAATTTTATCATGTGTTATATGCATTATGAACAACACGTAAGAATAAATACATTTTATGAAATAGTACCTATCCTTAATGTGTACCATTACTGATATTTTTCCACTGTATACTTTTTTTTAATGTTTTTGAGACCATCAGCCTGGAGAGCGACTTGCTAACTGTGACCTCAGACAAGTTATTTACCCTTCCCACATCTCAGTACATTCACCCCCAGGTTACAAAATTAAATGAGGTAACATATGTGAAGTTCCAGGCTCCATGAGCTCTTAGTGCATGTTGATTCCCTCCTATCCAAACCACCCTCTTTATTTAGAGTCTATGCTCATATTACATTGACCAAAAACAAAAATTAAAAAGTTGGAAAATAAACTAAACAGACACACCCACCCCATACAATCGATGGTAGTAAAAATGACTGTGATTTACCACTCCGCCCGGTCCCTCGCCCTGATGGCCTGCTCCTCACCACCCCTGACCTGCTCTGCCCGATGGGATACAACCAAGTGTGACACAGGGAGGCGGGTGACTGAGCAGTTCAGGGTGTGATATTTTCACAAAATCAGGGACACCGAGCAAAAATAGAAGTATCCTAAAATAAATAAGTAACTACAAGACTACTGGACTTAACTACAGCTTGATCCAAGATACTATTTTTCTAATGAAGGGAAATGGCTAGAAAGCACGGGTTTATTGGTTGGTTGGACCCATCTTTTCCTGAACCTGGCAAAGAGGGCCCCTGTCACGACAACGTCAAGACTGAGTCTGCTTGGCAGACACCCCCCTTTCTCCCTTCTGTGGAGATGGAGACGTGAGAACCTGTGATTAAACACTCAGTCATGCACCTCCCCTTCATTCAGGTTCATGCTCACCCTGTACATATGATCGTCTGACTCCCGATACAGTATTACTCTGGGAGGCTTGTTAAGCTCACACAAACATCCAGATACACGTTCCTACTTACAGATGAAAAGAAAATTTTATTAACTTGTACAATAAAAGTCATTATCTCTTGGAAAGGTAGTTTCTGTAGATTTCATTTTACGAAGCAATATTTTGCTCTGTTGCAAACAGTTATGTTATGTCTCCTTTTTTTTTCCTTAATATGAAAGAATTCTGGACTTCAAAGAGTCATGAGAGATCATCAGCTTTAGTGAGTCATCCAAAGCAAAAACCTTTTCGATATTCCCCCTGACCATTGGTGTATTTATGGCTGCTTGACAGAGAATTAACTCTGTATGTCAATAGAACAGTCACTTTAGCTTCAGATGGCTCTAAAAGTTAAAAGCTCTTGCTTATAGTAAGCCCAAGCTGATTCCCTATACTGTGACCCATTCATCTCTTCTCTTTTCTGTCCTCTGGCACTACACAGATTAAGGCTATTCCCAATTGTATATGACTGCTCTCAAGTTCGTAAAGACAGCATTAACATTCCCCAGGCTAAAACCAAGATTTGACAGTTCCTCAAATAAAATAATCAGAAAACCCTTTGTAAGTATAGTCTGGCCTCCCACTGCAAGCAGATGGCCCATGAACCTTTTAGCATATGGACTGAGATCTGACCAAAATGTGCTAGAGATGATCTGATACTGCAGAGCACTATTCATTTCCTTGTTTCAGGAAAACAATGCTACATGTTGTGGCATCAGCTCTTTTAACAGCCACAACACACCAGTGATTCTCTTTTAGTCTCCTTCAGCTAAAACTTCAAGAGCTTTACTAAACAAACTTCTATTAAGAGTATGCCCTATAAACAAAAGCAAAAATGAACTCATGGGACTACATCAACTGAAAAGTTTCTGTACAACAAAGGACACCATCAACAGAACAAAAAGGCATCCTACAGTATGGGAGAATATATTTGTAAATGACATATCTGACAAGGGGTTAACATCCAAAATATATAAAGAACTTACACACCTCAACACCCAAAAAGCAAATAACCCAATTAAAAAATGGGCAGAGGATATAGAAAGAGTTCTCCAAAGAAGAAATTCAGATGGCCAACAGACACATGAAAAGATGCTCCACATCACTAATCATCAGGGAAATGAAAATTAAAACCACAATGAGATATCACCTCACACCAGTAAGGATGGCCAGCATCCAAAAGACTAAGAACAACAAACGCTGGTGAGGATGCGGAGAAAGGGGAACCCTCCTACACTGCTGGTGGGAGTGTAAGCTAGTTCAACCATTGTGGAAAGCAATATGGAGGTTCCTCAAAAAACTAAAAATACAAATACCATTTGACCCTGGAATCCCACTCCTTGGAATTTACCCAAAGAATACAACTTCTCAGATTCAAAAAGACAATATGCACCCGTATGTTTATTGCAGCACTTTTTACAATAGCCAAATATGGAAGCAACCTAAGTGTCCATCAGTAGATGAATGGATAAAGAAGAGGTGGTACATATACACAATGGAATACTATTCAGCCAGAAGAAGGAAACAAATCCTGCCATTTGCAACAACATGGATTGAGCTGGAGGGTATTATGCTTAGTGAAATAAGCCAAGCGGAGAAAGACAAGTGCCATATGGTTTCCCTCATTTGTGGAGTATAACAACAAAGCAAATCTGAAGGAACAAAAGAGCAGCAGACTCAGAGACTCCAAGAAGGAACTAGTGGTTACCAAAGGGGAGGGGTGTGGGAGGGCAGGTGGGAGGGTGGGAGAAGGGAATTGAGGGGTATTATGTTTAGTACACATGGTGTGGGGGATCATGGGGAAAACAGTGTAGCACAGAGAAGGCAAACAGTGAATCTGTGGCATCTTACTACACTGATAGACAGTGACTGCATTGGGGTATGGGTGGGGACTTGGTAATATGGGTAAATGTAGTAACCACGTTGTTTTTTCATGTGAAACCTTCATAAGAGTATATATCAATAATACCTTAATTTAAAAAATGGAAAAAAAAAGAGTATGCCCTATATTTTTCTGATAGAATCCAAGTACAAATTTAAAGTAGTCTCCAATTTTACTCTTGTTACTTCCAATCCATCAGTCTAGTCTATGGAGAGTCTAATATCCTCTGCTTCTCTGTCATCCAAAGTACTCACAGTCCGATGGGCCGGGGCCAGGGCTAGGATCCAGTGGTCCACCACTGCGGACTGTTGAGCACCACCAGCTACTGGTCTTTTTAACACGTGCTACTCAGGTCATCCCAGAACCCTAACATCCTCTGCTTTTCTTCAGTATATAACATTGAATTGCTGTCCTGAAGACACTGGGTTTCTGGCAAAAAGCATCCTTATATAATGCAGAATGCAATGTACCCTGACAGTCTGCTGATGTTTGGTGTATAAAGTTTGATTTCAAGAAGAAATAAAATACATGTTTTTACATATCATATTAGTTAATCACCAAACTTGTCCTATAAAGTAGTTATTACCATTTTTACTTTATAGGTGGGAAAACTCCATGTAGCTAAAATTGCAGGTTCTCTGCAGTCAGAAAGCCTGCATTTGAATCCTGCCGGCCTGATACATCAGCCTGCTCGGGCAGTGGCAAGCTGCTTAACCACTGTGAGCAGCCCTTCCTCCTAAGATTCTCACGAGCATTAAATAAAAAGATATAGATGAATCATGTAACACAGCGGCAGGCAAATAGTAAGGTCTTGGTTAAGTATTATCTGTAATTATTATAGCCTAAAATAAAAGAGTTATAAAAAAAGTGTCAGAGACAATATCTAAAACAGAGCTTGACCCCAAAGCAACTACAAATATGTACAGCCAAGGACACATGGAACTAATTTTATTTTTCCCCTAGCAAATACAATTTGTCTTCTGGACCGTATCCTTTGATAAAATAAAAAATAAACATAGGATTTTGAAACTAATAAAAGGAATACTGCACCTGCAGTCTCAGTCCAGTTAGGAATTCTATGGCGACACCTTGGAAGACGAAAACTGGGCGAGGAAGTAGGTCACACCAAAAATGAGTCACAAGGCAGACAAGCGGTAGCTGGAGGCCAGGCATCTGTGAGTGGCAGCAAATTCATTTGCTGTCAAGTATTTGAGGGCAAATGCTGACTGGCACTTTGATTTTGATGGGTTATATGCATTGCCTGGTAATATGTCCTGACTTTCCTGGGATTTGGACAGCCCCTAAATTTTCATAAGTGAAGACTAATGCTCCAGAGGCTAAATTATTCATTAGCATTCCATACTATTAACAGACACACCAATAATATTAAGGATGCAAATCTCAAGAAAACACAAATGGTCAACAGATACATAAGAAAAATGCTCAATATCCCTAGCCATCAGGGAAATGCAAATCAAAACCACAATGAGAAACTACCCCACACCTGTCAGAAGAGTTGTCATCAAAAAGACAAGAAATAAGGATCGGGGAGGACGTGGGAAAAGGGAGCCCCTGTGCCCCGCTGGTGGGAATGTAGGCGGCGCTGCCACTGTGGGCACGGAGGGAGGCTCCTCGGAAAAATAAAAATTGAGCTACTACATGATCCAGTAATCCCATGTCTGGGTATATACATATACTTGTGTGTGTGTGTGTGTGTGTGTGTGTGTGTGTGTGTGTGTGTGTGCACATGCACACACAATGGAATATTATTCAGCTTTAAAAAAGAGGGAATCTTGTCATAGCATGACAACGTGGATGGAGTAATGCTGAGTGAAGTAAGCCAGGCCAAGAGAGATAAATACTGCATGA
>JAQQAC010003801.1:32316992-32364239 GCA_029783875.1 Phataginus tricuspis | reverse complement strand
TTTGCTAAGAGGGTAGATATTCAATGTTCTCGCCACACATACAAGAAAAAGGTAACTGTGTGAGCTGATGGATAAGTTAATTAGTTGGATTATAGTAATCACTTCACAATGTTTACATATATCAAATCACCACATTGTACACGTTAAATATGTACAACTTTTGTCGATCATAACTCAATAAAGTTGGGGAAGAAATAAAGATAAGGGAAGACATAATTGCCTACTTTATGATTTTTAGTAAAAAAAGATCTATTTCCATGTTGCAGCAAAATTTAGGAGTTATATTAAGTACATGGTAACTGGAATAAAAGACAAGAAAAATGTACATCTGGAAAAAGGAAAGACAGAGGGACAGACCATAAAGGCTGCTTATCTTAGGTATCAGATTAAGAAGACAAAGGGAAGTAAGAACAGAAATTCCGTTCTTCCAAGAGAACAGAGAGCTGCACGGTTCTCTCAGCCATCAGTCTTTCTAATGTGTACTGATCATGAAGCACTCTTTTAAATATGTTAAAGCATCAAGAACTCAGAAATAGAGCAAGTCCTTCACAAAACTTACTTTCCAAAGAGTAATTCCCAGCTACACATTCTTTTTATTTTAAACAAACAATGAGATCAATATTCTCCTATAAAATGGAAAGTTTCTGAACAAAATCGAATTTTAACATGCTGAAGTTTATTTAAAGTCTTAAATATTGGGACTCCATCAGAGGCGTACGATCAAGGCTTCTCTCAACACTGAGACCAATGAGAAGAGACAGTGAAATGCCCCAGCTCTGTGTCATGTGAGAAACCAAACAGATCTTCCCGGAGCATAAGGAAGATCTCTTCTCTTCTCTTCCAATTGTGGCTTCAAGTCAAATAACTGAAGGGTATAGAAAAAGTTACTTTATTCTATTAAATAAGCCCTTCTTTTCCTTGCCTGACAACTAGACTGTTTCTGTGCAAAAGACTAAGTCTGATGACGGAGCTGCACCCGAACCTCCCGGCTCATGAAGAACTTAACACTTGCCCGGTGACAGGCGGGGCCTCTCCCAGCCCCCTGGCGCTGCCCGGGCGGCCCACTGCCCCAACGCCAAAGCCTTCCTTCCGTGCAAGGCTTCAACATGGGAAATATATGGAGAAAAATGTAGCACTCCGCAGACATGTTTATTTAGAACAAAAACGATATTTCTCCATGAAGATAAAATATGAGAGCCACAGAAAGATTGTCACAAATCTAGAACAACTACAGGAAAACATTTCAGAGCAGACGCTGTCCTCATGCTCCCTGTGGTCAGAACGGCCCCAGACCACCGCTCTTTGGCACTTACAGAGTGAGAAGAGCCGGCAGAGGCTGCTGGATGCCCCCAGGTTGGAACATGTGCTGTGCCCGCCCCAGGAACACATCCCTGATTGAGCTAAAGCAGAGCAGGAACCGCAGTGGGAAGGTCATCCCACCCAGCCAGGCCTGAACGTGGCACCTGTGGACTGTGGGTATCAAGGTACTGACGTGAAACAAAAATACCTCCATGTTGTAAAAATAAATAAATAAAAGCATGTGTCCACCACTAACTCAGGGTAACAACTTCTGGCTGTAAAGCGGCTTTTATATTTCTGTATAATCTGCAAACTTTCCGTCGTGGGGACATGCAGACAAAATGTGATGAGTGAGTGGAAAAGTTTTGGAAGGCTGACTGAAGCTAAAGAACAAATAAATAAAATGTCAGTGGTAAACACAGTACTTCTATAACCACATCACTCCAGAAAAAAATCATTCAAAATGCATGTCTAATTAATGGGTGGTCAATAGTATTACTTTTTTAGGCAACTGAGAATTACGTTAATTCTTTTGGTTCACTGTAGCGTCAGTTAAATGTCACCTTTATGGAGAGCTAAACAATACATCTTTTGGAAAGGAAACTCAGTACGTCTACTCAGTTATTATCTATGCGCCCCGGTCATACACCTGGCAGATCCACAGGCACTATTAGCTCTGCAGCAAAGGACGCAGACACAGGCCCCACCCACACTGGTCAGAAGAGGCCAGACGACGCCGGGCAACGGAGTGCCGGGAATCGCAGCCACTTAACACAGCCAGTGTCTGTTCTTGTTCACGCTGCACGGGCCACACAGTCTGCGGGGCCTCTGCTCGCCCAAGGACCTGGCCAGGGTCTCATCACCTTAGTTGAGCCATCTGGACCTCGGGGGGCTTCCCGGCCACCATGGAAGGGGACAGAGCACGGGGGCCACAGACTGGGGAAAGGGGCCTGGGCAGTCCGTGGCACACGCCACCTCGGGTCACAGTCACACACTCCACCCACCTGCAAGCAGGTTCAGGAGTATAGCAATAAAACTTTCCCTGCACTCAAGAGGAGCACCAGTGCGTCGGTGAGAATTGGTGACGCTGCCTCAAAACACTCATGACTGATGAGAAACATACACGTGTAGAAAGGCAACTGTAAAAAGTGTGGTAAACGCTATGGCCTTATGGGAACGTACAAAAGGAACATTTTAGCTGACATTTATGTGTTAGGAGCATTTTCCCAGAGGACGTGGTGTGATGTCTAAGTAGACACCCGAATAGGTGTGTGTTAGCCAGGGATAAGCAGTGGAGGGTGTGCGGGAGTTAGAGGGTTTCTCTGAAGACCCAGAAAAAGAATGTTCTATTCATAGAACCAAAAGAAGTTCACTTTAGATGGAACTTAGTCTTTGGTCAAAAATAACAACAGAGCAAAATACTGACATAAGCCGGGGCCATATTACCTAGTGCCTTTTATAAGCCCTGAGTAAAATGTGGATTTTACTGTGAAGACAACTGAAATCCAATGAAGACTTGTAAGCAGGGTTATCTGCATTTCAGAGGAATCACCACAGCATGGAGAGTGAACAGGAGAAGGTGGCTGCTACAGAAATCCCAGGAGGAGACAATGGGGTGGCAGTGAGACCAGCCCGAAGTGGATGAATGAGAGATGTGTTTAGCAGGCAGAATCCAAGTGCCTTTGGGATGCACTGCCCTTACAAGGCCAGGGTGGGCAGGAAAGAATGCACGATGCCTTCGTGTCTGGCCTTGGCAGCCGGTCAGACAGCAGCCATCACTGGCATGCAGGCCGGCGGGGTGGGGTGTGAGATGCATTCAATTTTGGTTTTACTGAGGTTGAATATTGTTGAGATATTCAAATAGAGACTTACAGTTTTGGGTATGATATGCAGCTCCAAAGAAAAATCGGGATAAACAACTATTTTAGAATCACCCGTGTAAAAAATCAATTAAGCCAGGAAGGTGGGTCTCCTAGGACCCTGGTTAGACTAAGAAAATCAGACTAGAACCCTGAGTGAGGAGAGCATGAAGAGAACTAAATCAAGCAGCGCCTGGCAAGCGGAGACTGAAGATAGGCGGGAGATGCATGGACAGAGAAACCATGAATACAGAGGATTTCAAGGAGGCGGCGGTGGCGGTGAGCTCCAAGTGCCGGAGAGAGGCCACGCAGCAGACTGGCCAGGATCCACTGGTGGTCAAGGCAAGATCGCAGGGGACCATGTGCCCTTTGGACATACAGGGTGGCCAGGCTCATGGCAAAGAGCAGGAGTGAGACAGGTGCAAAGCCTCCTGGTGAGAATGACCGGCAAGTTGCCAGATGGCAGAAGAGAAGAAATACAAAGTGAACGCAGGAGCCTACCAGGGGTCTTCTAGGGGGCAGTGGTGTCATTTTAATTAAATTTTAAATGGATGATAATAAACTCGCACAGCACACTGATGGACACCTATCCCAAAGAATATTTTGCTTCGATCTTTTCTTGAAACCAGGAGTGGGAATTTTCTGCTTCACTCTGCAAAATAAAAGGATGTTCCTATGGCTCTGCTGTGCCGTCCTTGATTAGAGGTGCTGTGACGTTCCCAGCTGAAAGGGGTGTAGCACATCTTTTTATATTTCTGCTTGCCATATAATTCTTACTTCCTAAAGTAAAATTCAAACTCATTTCCTTCTAAAAGGATATACGTATAAATCAGTGTGTCATGCAAAGCTCACGAGGAAGTGCTAAGTGACTCTAGGAGGAATTATTTGTCCCTGTGCAGGCTGCAGGGAAGACTGCCATGCCTGGAAATAGTTTTAAATACAAGCACTTGCTCAGGCCTAACTGAAAGAGCATTACACCATTATTCCTTAATTAAAGTGGCATATAGCACCTGTCATCTGATGACTCTAAGAATTGGTACCCCGCTAAAGGGAAAAATTGAAAACTCCCACAGCATTTTAGCTACCCCGAGAGTCAGAACAGTCTGGGAAGTCACCTGGACACAGCCTTCCCTCAGACGGCATTTCAAACTTAACTCATTCTTACTACATTCTCCCCTGATACAAGTCATTCCTGGACAAAGCCGAGAGATCTTCAATCCTAAAATATCTCATGGTCCCCTTTAGAAACTGAATTTGACTGCAAATGAGCTACAACTTCACAGGAATAATCAGGGTACGTCAAGGCCAAGGCTTCCTTCCAGGACGTCCCCAGACGGTCCTCCTTCCCGCCTCTCCTCTCGCCCACGGATTCGGGTGGGACAGCCACGTCCACATCGCCCTGGAAGCCACCGCCGATGCCCCCTCTCCTGTGCTGTCACTGGCAGCCCTCCCCCTCAACTGCAAAGGTGTTCTGGTTTGGGTAGTAAGCTGCAAAGATGTTTTTAAGTGATGTTGTGTAGGTGTTTTTCCTTATTTCCAGTCTGTTTCTCACTGGGATTTGTTCAGGGATGCATAAAGAATGGAATAGAGCAAACCCCTCCTGTCCTTTTCTTTTTCTGGTGGGAAAGGTTCAGAGAAGGAAAAGGCAGAGTTGAAGAGGGAAGGGCTCCTGCCGAGTCTCCCTGTCTCTCGGTCCTCCAGGCAACAGTGCGCACTCGGCGCGCAGGCAGGTCCTGGGGGTGCGGCAGGTTCGGCCGCATGCCGACCACCATGATAAAGCGAGTATGGCACTGAAGCGAGTCAAATGAATGCTGGTTCCCTCCGTGCGTGTACCAGGTCCATTTACACTGCACTGTAGTCTTTTAACTGTGCAGCAGCATTATGGCTACCAAAACAATGTTCCTACCTTAATTTAAAAATTATTGCTCAAAAATGCTAATCATCACCTGGGCTCTCGAGTCACAGCTGATCACAGGTGACCATAACAAACATGACAATAATGAAAAAGTTTGAAATATTATGAGAATTACCAAAATGTGACACAGGCACGCAGTGAGCAAATGCTGGTGTAAGAACGGCGCCAACAGGCTTGCTGGGCAAAGGGCTGCGATGGCCTCCAGTCTGTAAAAAACACAGTGTCTGCAAAGCGCAATAAAGGGTCTGCCTGTATGTTTAATAAAAGCAGAAAAGGCTCACACCATTGAGCGGAAGTTGAAAAGATATATTTGTCAAGGATAAAATACACCTAAGGACAACATTAAAAACAAAGTAAACTAAATTCACCGAAAAATACGGACAGGCCTGTTTCGACTCCCTCTCGACCGTTCTGGGAGGATGAGGGTTTCCCGGTAAGAGTAAGAGCAGGCAGAGCCGTCCACACAGCAGGCGGCTGCAGCCCAAGCCCAGGACTCGGGCCAGCTTCCCAGTCAATGGCTTCTTCTGGGCTGTGGTGACAGAGTCACGTGATTTGCTACCTATCCTCACTTCAGCCGAAACCCACAAAGAAACATCGCTAAGATGCAGTATTACGCCCAGGAGCTTCCAAGCCCAGGTGCAATTTAGTTCCTTTTTTTCTTTTTTAATTCAAATTCTTTCCCTCTTGTGACTTCATCCTTTGCCATAAAGCAAACTCCTCCCCTAACTCTCCCAGAAATAGGAGTTGACCTGAACATGCATTTCTCCACCTCCCACTATTATCTCACTCCCACTGTATTATCAGCGTGGGCCAGGGCTCTGTTGCCAGGGCAACCAGGAGGCTGGCGTAAGGTCGGCCTCCATGGATCCTCTGTTCTAACGGATCAAATTCCAGCTGTATTCTTGACTCATCTCAATTATGCAGACATAAGAAGGTAAAACATTTCATAATTCTTTGGACTAATTACAATGTTTTTTTTATCTGCAGCTTCATAACATCCTGCTGTCCTGTGTCTTTTCTTCTGAATTGACTAACTTAACTCCTTTATTTCTAATAACCAAGGTTGATATTTAAGGGGTTCAGAACGGACACCGCAGGAGAAGTCCAGTGAGGATGGATGGACTCGCCAAAGCAGAAGGCGTCCTAGCTGCAGGCAGGGCCTGACCCACCCTCGGCATCACTGGGTCAGTGTCTGAGCGGCCTCGACGCCTCTTCCTCCTGCCATCAAGCAGACTCCTCCTCCAATCAGTCACCGCACACGTCAGGTCCTGATTGGCCGTCTGATATTATCGTCATATACAACTGAATAAGAATCACGATTCTGATGTGAATTCAGCCATGCCTTTCAGGTCACATCGTAGTTACAATGATTTTTAAAAATTATTTATGATCTCTTCGTGGGAAGAAAAACACCGTGTGTTGGAGAAGGGTGTGAAAGGATGCCCGTAAGAAGGAGCACCGGGTACCAGACGCTGGCGGCCGCGGCCTTGCTGACCTCGGAGCAGCCCCACGGAGGAACCAGCAGGGCTCCCGAAATGCCTTCCACACACAGCATGGCTGCACCGCCCCACCCCCTGGTGCTTCGGTGGGGCCAGATACTTAGTTCTGATCAGAGGTGTGCACAGAAGTGATGACGTCACCCCCAGGCATAATGCCGAGTTTCTGCTCTGAGACCCATGAGCAACTAGTGACATTAAACGACAGCTGCTGCTTCGGCCACGACCCCAGGAGGGGGACCACTTGAAGCAGAGCCCTCCAGCTGAGTAACAATGAAAGCGTAGTGTGAGCAAAAAATAAACTTTGTTGTCCTAAGCCCTCGAAATATTTGATCTGTGACTGAGACGGTCTCTAACCTAACTTAACTGATAATCTCACTTCTGAGATCTCACTGGAGCCTCCTGCTCAGCGCCCTGACCCCAAGACACCTACTTAGTGGCTTTTGGTGTGGGGTCCATGAAGTCCCTCACAGTGTACATAAAATCTAGGAGCTGGAGGAGGAGGTCCGCAGTGTTCATTAAGTTCCCCCAGAACTCCTGACTCCGGCTCTACCTGGTTTGCTGCTTCGTAAGTTATCTATGAGTTTAGCCTATGACCACGACAGGTAACCTCTTGCTGCCAACCTTGACTTGGGTCTCCTAGTCCTGGGCCCCTACGCATTACCACTCATGGTCTGGCCATGACAAAGCGCATGTGACCTGCTTCCTGACCAGCTCTGGGCGCTTGTTTGATCTCAGGGAGATTAGTCTTTAAACTACATCTGGTCATCGTGCCCAAAGCATCACATTGTTTAAGCTGAAATTCTCTAGCTTAGCTCTCTCCTCTCTCCTCTCTGCCAAGCCCTGTATTAACTTGAAATGATTCCAACAGAAATAGCACATCTGTTGCTTAAGAGCCAGGAAACCCTGTTTAGCTATCAGTTTTATGTCAAACCACATATTCAGTTAAGATGTCTGTATAAGGTTCAGTGTATTCATACTGCTGCAACATCTTCTCTGTGTTGCTCAGAACTTTATCATCAGTGATTTATTTGGAATGCCTAGCTTTAAGTTTGCACACCAATTTCTCTAATAAAAGTAAAAGGGTTTAATAAATGAATAGATTTGATTACCTAACAACAGAAATTTATATGTGTATCTATATATATACAAACACATATATACTGATATATAATAGTACATTTGATATTATACACTATTATATAATATATATTTTATAATATATTAAAAATAACAGAATGTGCACGTATACATAGCATATGGACAGTCTTAAAGCAAAGAAACCTATTAATTTTTTGGCTAAAAGATTATAAGCATTTTATATGTGATATTTTTTCTTCTGTTGCTGCACAGGACGCTAAATGTTCTGTAACATGCCTGGAAACCATCCTCCTGGTCTTTTAAATACGTATTCTAGGGAGACAGAATTAAAGTACGTAGACGACCAAATAAAAGTCAAAATCCAATACCCCCTTTCTTTCATGTTGTTTTTTTAATTTTACTGATCTTTTACTATAAAGGAAGTTAGTTTACTTTTAAATTAGGGAAAGGTGTTCATTTAACATGTTACTTAAATCAGGATCAGTCTGTAAGGGTCCCATTTCTAAGGAATTTCAATATCGCAATTATTATGCTCTTCCATGTCTTTTGATACTAATTTAATCAAGTATGTTATGCACATTTGTTTCTCTAGAAAAAAAAGCATGTGTTAGCCTACCCAGTGGACAAAGGCTGAGGGAAACAGAAATACAGAGAAGTTGGCCAGTTCCAGTGTGGATCTGTCCTTGAGAAAAACCTCCACCATACAGAACAGTGTGGTCTGGGGCTGGTGCAACACCGTGAAATAGGCTGCGGACGTTGTGAGCAAGCGGCCCGGGAGCATATGTACAAATGCCAGCTTCGGGAGGTACATGAACGGTGAAGTATTTCACTCACAGAACTCTGTTTATTGTTTGTCACCAGTCCCTCAAGAACAGCCACGGCATTAATAGACCACCAACAGGAGAATGCCGTAGAAATGCCACTTTCTCAGCGGGTGCTGGGTTGTCTCATTCATTTGTTAAATTAAATTATATAACTTTGGGTAAGCCTTAAGCCTCAGGCTATTCTATACATCCATTTTCTATGTCTGGAAGGTAATTACTGTGTGCGGGTTCCCTACTGGGAAACAGGTGCTGGGATGGGACTTACAGTCACTGTTACCCAGTCCAGGACAGCGCATGCTCGCACGGGGCACGCGCGCGGACCGCGCATCTCGTTCCGTATCACCCACAATTCCATCAAATTCTCCCTCTTTTCAAAAAGGTCAAAATTAGTACATAGCCATGTAATAAGTTAGTGTATGTGTGATTTCCTCTTCTGAATCCTAATTATTGTATTCGATTTCTGTATTTACTTTTCCTTGGTGAAAAATAAAGTCAGGAACATCTTTACGTACATTCATAAGGATGCATCCCAACAGCACCCAAGCCAGGAGCCATGGAGCCCAGGCACTGATTTCATTCCATATGTTAGGTATGTTTAAAATCATGTGTTATGGCATAGAAATTAATATATATCAAAGGCCAGCTCATGCCAGGCATTCATTTGGGTATTTTGCATGAAAATAATAACTATTATCATTGTATGGTAATAATAAGTTCATTGCCATAAATTATTTTATTTCATTGGCCAAAGTACTTACTGTTATTATTATAACAACTAATACTTACTGAGAGCTAAAGTACTTGAGAAAATAGAATATGTATTTTTTATCATCACACTAGCAACTGACATTGGTGAGGAGCTCATTACACAGCGGGCACCGTCCCAATCGCTTCACCCACAATGCCTTCTTTAACCGCCGCGACAGCCCTAAGGGAGGTACTATTAGCCCCATTCTACCCTTCGAGGGCATAAGGCTCTGAAAGTGAAGTCCACCTCGGGCCATGCAGCCAAGGTGTCAGGACGAAGTCCGTGGTGTCTCTACATCACACTGCCTTCCGTACAAAACAGAGCTCATGACAACCAAGGGGTTCAGCAACCGGTCGGCTCGCTTCCCCACTTCGGAAGCAGGCACTTCCCCAGGTTACTAATAACAACGATGCTGGTGACAGTAATCGCTGATACCCTCCCACATCTGTAAAACGAGGAAACTAACTTGTCCGAGTTATTTTTGCCAGTGCCTGTCTAAGATGGGACTAAATCCTAGGTATTCTGATACTGGGATCAAAAATTATTTCCCTCTGTAACAAGCTGATAAACTATTTAAAGAAAGAGTTGAAATAAGCAGCTATAAACGGTGATCACAGAGGACCTGTCCAGTCTGTCCGGTCAGGGCTGAGCTGGACAGAGCCATGCGCTCCCCCAGAGCAGGAAGGATGCAACACTGATTATGTTTTTCATTAATGCTGCTTTAAAAGTTCAACCATTCAGACGACCCCGTCAGTGGGCTTGGGGTGACTCGGATATGGTGTGCTGTCTTTCCTTCCTTCTGTGGAGACCAAGGAAGGCAGGACAAATGGGGTCGCACTGCGCCCCACTGCTTGCTGCCTCTGCTGAACGAGTCTCTCCCTCTCTCCTCCCCTCCCCTCCTCGCTCGCCACGCCTGCCTCCCTCCCTCCAGTGCCCCACGGGGCCAGCCCTCTGGACCAGACCCAGCCATTCATTTCCATGCTCAGCTTTTCCCCTCACCAGCCCCTCTCAGCAGTGAGCTCTGCCCCTGACTCAGCCTCAGTAATTAGTTGTGCTATTATTGTGAATTAATCATACAAGCAAGTCAATGTTTAGTCTAATTAAGAGTGAAGCCAACAAATTATTTAAAGCACCACTCCAGCAGAATTTGCATTCAGCCCTGTGCTAGCAGCCGGCCAAGCCTTTCAGCTGTGGACTCACGTGCCTGCGAGCTTTACAACTACAGAGTGAAGCCTTCTCCCCAGCCCAGCTCCAGAACCCTGCCCGGGGCCTCCATCCTTCAACCATCCCGACCTGCCCATCCTTCTGAAAATAACAGCCTGCCTCTCTTTTCATCTACTACACTTTTAATTGATAGCGTTGTACTTGAATAAGTTTGTCAGTTTAAGTTGTGCAAAACTGTACAGTTTGACATTACTGAAGACTATTTCAACTTTTCCTTGCTTTTTGCCAAAATAAATTTAGCTCTTTAAAAACAGAGAAACAAATGCACGCTCCATCCTTGGAATGAAACCATCAGAGTAAACAGTGGGGCAGGCCAAGCCCCTTGGCCCTTGAGGGGCAACAGCAAGTGAAGTCTAGGTTCTCAGCAGCAAAAAGACACACCAGGGGTCCCGCTTCTAGGTCAGCGGTGATGGGAAAGAGGAGGACAGTTTGAGTGAGGATTGGAGAGCGTTAGGGAGGGTCTGAAAAACAGCGGACTTTGTAAAGAAAAGCGTGCTGCCTGGAGTGAAATTTTGCCCTGAATTTTTTTCTGTTAAAGGGAAACAATGTGCCGAGACCTATACCTCTGGGTACTTCCCCAGGTTAAAACAGGCCAAAAAACAGGGACTGAAGCTCTAAGTCGGAGAATCTTTGCCAATGCTGTGCGTGAACACCCCGCGGGCCAGCTTATCGGGCGCTCTTCAGAGATGAGGGTGAGAGAGCGTGTGGGGCCGAGGCCAGGCCAGCTGGGCATGGGCACCTTCAAAGCAGAATCGCAGCAGAGCCTCCAAGCAGACAAGTCCACACTCATCTCTTGCTTGTTTAGTTATCCTATTTATTGTTTGTTTTTTCCGGGTTTATTTTTCCTATTTATCTGCTTGCTTTTGCTGCCCCCTCGGTACACACAAGCCATGCATGTTAGATTTTAGGAAAGGGTCCATTTCAAATGTCCCCTCTGGCCACTTCCTCTAGACCAGTCCCTGTGTCGTGTCAGCTGACCCGACTGAGTATTCGACACCGGTTCTCACTGAAACCACCAGAAAGGGAGCAGAGGAGACAGGCCGAATCTATTCCATTTCCGTCATACCCACCACTTAATTCTTCCCTTCATTTTTTTCAGGTCCTGAATATGACTATGAATACAAATACTTTTTTTCAAAATTGCGGGAATCACTGCTTATTCCTCAGTTTGTGTCTCTGCAACACCTAACGCGCGGTGACGCACTAGTCAGAACCTGTAACACTCTTCTGGAAAAGCTTTGGATCAGGACAAATGGAACTCCTCTTGGTCATTAACCCTAGACAAGCCTCGGCACTCTCATATCCCGCCCTACATGGCGGGCGGCCCATAGAGACGTGTTCAGCTCATGGAGGCGCTTGTATCAGTTCCCTCAGCGCAAATCACAACACCCATCTTGGTGATTCTGGAATAAGTCCACAAACGTACGGATATGCATGTGTCCATACACCTGTCTCTCTATATTACTGACACCTGATAAGAGAACATAAAGGAGGCCAAGCACATCACAAAATAATACTTATTACAGAGCTCGTTGTGGGTTTCTTCAAAACGCCCACCGACGACTAGGAAGGCGAATTTCCGCGAATTTCCATCAGCTTCAGAAAGAGACGAGGGACAAGTCTCCAGAGAAAACCTGCCTGCAGGCCAGGCGATCGGTGCTCAAAACATGCCCTTTGCTGCCGCCAAGTGGCGCTTTTTGGAATCCTTTTATCACAACCCCGCTCTGCACGCTTCGCTCTCCCCCATCTCATTCCTGAGACATTACACACACTTCTGTTACTGTGAGAAACTGGGACATTTGAAAAGACCAGGAAAGCCTTCCCTAAATTAGGGCTTTATAGTATGGATGCCATAAAAACTCCACTACAAAGTTCTTCAGAAAGACAATGTCAAAAGTGTTCCAAGTAAACAAACACTGAAACTCCTCATCCCCGTCTGGCTGCTCAGCTTCTACTCAGTAAATTTCCATTACATTTCCCAGCATTTCTAAGGATTTTGTAGCAGGGGTGGCTTTGGGCTGCCTAGTCCACTACCATGTGAAAAGGAGCTGCTCACAGAAGGTCTAGACATAGGATTCTGCCCAGGATGAGAACCTTCTTTGCAGCAGAATCCTCACCTGCAACTTCAAATATTTATGGAAAGATGAATTTAGTTTCATTTTGGCTAAAAGGATAAAAGAAGTTACAATAGGCAGCATTTTGGTGGTGGGAGGTATGGCGGTGCAAACAGGATCAAAGTGGGGAGGACTTGGTCCCATTATGGTGGGAAATACGGGTTGTCTGAGCCCCGATCCCTTTCGGACCAGCCAGCGACAGCCAGCTCGCTGACCTCTTTCCTTCTCCGTCTGACCCCCTTTCCGCCTGGCCAGGGAGCCGCATGGTTCATGCAGGGAACCCACTGCCAGGCAAGCACCATGGGCAGGCACGGTGACTCTGACCGGGTCAGTTCTGGCTGAAACTCGTCAGGGTCCGGCCAGATAAACCTAGGGATTGTGTTCTTTGTAACATGGGATCATGGAACTCTGGCTTAGCCCTGATTTATACCCCATCTTAAAACTGGGCAGGGGTGAGGGGAGGAAGGAATCATTCTAGGGAAACTCCTTTCTTCCTTTCTGAAACCCTAAAATCACACACTGGAGGCCTGAAGGTTTCTGGCTTGAAAGGGGTTCTAAAATGCATGCACACAGGTCTAGCCATCATGGAAAATCTTTGAAACCCTTTTCAGAATGGTTGTAGACCAATATTCATAGAGAGACCGCACAACAGGACACACCGGGACCCCCTGTCTCTGCCACCAGCCATCCTCTGTCTGACGCGAGACCCAGTCTATCTGGGACCTGTGTGCCTGCTGTCCTTCTGCGCCCCCTCCGACTCCATCTTTTCTGGCCCCCCAGGCAGTGCCCCTGATAACATGATGTCTCCTGGAACATCCCCAAAACATATTTATATCCATTTGCTCTAAGAGCTGATTTCCCCCCAAGTTTACATTCCTACCATTTGCTCACCAGTCCAACACTGTGTGTCATAAAAGTTTGGTAACATATGAATGGCAATTTAATTATTTTTATCTGTAGAGCTAAACTATTCTTCCCTTCCTTTGAATTTTTTTTAAAAGGGGCACCATTAAGCTATCCTCTCAGTAAATTGCCTTCCCGACAAAGAGGCATTTGGTGAAGAATTCAAGAGCAACATGAGAACACGGGAGGCTGTGCTGAGTCTGAGAACGAAATGGATCACCTTCAAGTTCAGCTAAGATAGACACATACACACTCTAGACAAACTCTTGTTTCTGTACACACCTCCCATTCTTTCAGGTTCCAAATTCAGCTTGAAGGATAAAAAACACAGAGACACAGGACCGGCCACGAGTCCGACCTGTGCCGGCATGACCGCAGGCTGCATCACGAGAACCCATTACTTAATAGCTCAACTATTTCTGTTATTGTTCAAACTAGAGGTTTCATTATAACGGAACCTTAGACAAGGGAGGAAATGTCTCTGGTCCTCAGTTCCTTCATCTGTAAAATGGAGGTAATAAAAATACCTATTGCATGGGGTCATGCTGAGGTTTAATTGAGACAATTCAAGTCTGGTACTAAGTACTCAGTAGCGATAGCTCTCATGAAGATTAGTTATTAATCTCTGTTAGCAGACAGTGTCCACACTGGTGGGGGTGAGCATTTAATAATGCAGGTAAGTGTTGAATCATTATGTTGTACACTTGCAACGATACAATATTGTGTATCAACAATACTTCAATTAAAAAAGCTCATTTTATTATTAGCTGAGTGCTCTCCAATATGCCAGGGCATTATTGCATTTGATTTATTACTTTGAATCTATTTCTTTCCTTAGGATAAACACTTCTGGTTGACAGAGACCCTGTTAGCTCCATACAAAACAAAACAAGCAAACAGGACTGACTAGATGAGAAGCCAACTTCTGAGCCAAGGATGTTTATATGCTATTGAACGTATTATTTCCAACAATAGCTCAAGAAATGTGTCCCTTCCCTTGTGGTGCCATGCTGAGCGTGCACAGTGCCTCTCCGGCAGATCTGAGGCGTGTGCTGAGTCCGAGAGCTGCTACAGACCCGGTTCTGCCATTACAGACATCGCTCCGGGGCCGAGCTTATTCCCACCAGCCATGGGTTAGCACTTGAAACTCCACCATTTAAAAGTAGACCCATTATTAACAGCACCATTTGAAGCCCAAGAAATAATCACAGACAAAGCATTTTGATAACTTCCTAAAGCCTGAACATTGGATCTAAAATCACATTCTTGAATTTACCACTTATTCATACGGACTAAATTACACTTTAGTAAACCTTGTGAAATACTTGATGTTCCTTTACTATTCATCTCTTTTAATGGTGAAGGAAAAAAAAAAACAATATAAGTTTCATTGAGCTGTCCCTCTCAGCATTGAACAGTAGTGTCTAAAATCCACACACAGCATCAACACACTTGCACTATAGAACTGGCTGACAGTCTGGCCCAGCCTCCATGCAGAAGAAAAGGGTATTACCCTAGCTGTCCAATCCATTGGAGAGGATAGATTTGAACCTTCCTTAGGAACTCATTCAGTACCCAACAAACATTTAAGGTGGTTTACTATTACCAGAATTAATTTTTAGTGCTGTAGGCTAAGCCATTATCCTTGTATTCTGCACTTAAAACACACTAGAAGGAAACTTGGAACTGGAGAAAATGTAAGAGAATCTACAATCTACTTGTTAGCACATCTTCATGCCATGGTGATTTGATACGTAGAGATCACAACCCTGGATTTAATACAGGGTGGCCCACTTTTAAAACGACCCATTTCTAACAAAGGTCTCTCTGTTGGAACTGGCAAGAGAGTTTAAAAAAAAATGCCACCAGTATCGAACACTTTCATTTAGCTAGGCACCGCAGAGCGCTGCAACGGCAGGTCTGGAGACCGTCTTCGCCCGGCTCTACCAACCATGTGAGTATAAATAAGTCAGTGAGTTCTCACTGGTTCTCATACTCTGTCCCTAAAATGACATTAGTCCCCGGCCTCACACTGGCCCACACAGAAGTCCTGGGGGGTAAGGGACACAATGTGAGTATTGTAAGCTTCTTGGAGGAAAGACTCCAAATGTCTGAAGTAAGAAAAATGCTCAGATTATACCCATTCAGGGCAGGATATTTTCAGAGGACACTTGAACTACTACAAACTAAAAAATTCTCTTTGAATTCTTACGAGTTTCAGACATAACACTCACCACAGGAGAAAGGGGAAACATGACCTACCCCATGTTCCCATCCATTAGAAGGACCGTGTTGTATATATGAGAAAATATGAAGAGAAAGAGAATTGTGCTGAAGAACATTGTCATCCATGACCCGTGGTCCTCTCGAAACATTTTTAACCGGAGCAACTGACCTGCAATATGAATATATTAGAGATCAGTGTACATCGAACTCAAAATGTATACATCCTTGCTTTCATTTTAGTGAATCTCTATTATCTTGCTATATTCTCAGGTCTTTGCCATAGGACTGCTGCCTTAAGGGTGGAGCCACTATATAATGTCCTTTCTGCTCTTCTGTAAGTAAGAGTTCATGGATAAAGTCCAAAACAAACCCCGTACCACCCTAGAGCCAATAATGCTAACACGAGAATTCAGCACAGAGGTCACTCATAACACTGACATGAGAACAAGTTCAATTAGAACACTCGGACCTGCTATTTCCTAGTTCACAAATGTTTTTGGTTCATTTATACTGAAATTACTGAAGGCAAATGGTAAAGACATTGCACAAATTGCATGATTCCTTTTTGCTTCCCTAGACCCATTTCTCCCTAACAGCCCAGGTGGTGACATCAAGGCAGACCTCACTTATAGGAAGATCCAGTTGTTAAAGGCACATGAGAACTTAAAAGGAAAACCACAGTCTCTGTCGTCAGAGACAAATGACTTAGCCTGTACCTGTGGACGGGCATGGGCCCCCGTGTGTGGCCTGCAGGGGCAGAGGGGAGGGCGGGGGGACGTGTACCTGTGCTGTGAAGCTCGGTGTGGCCCCGGCAAGGGAGCCTTTCCACCCTGACACCTACAACTCCGTTTACAAAGATAAATGCTGAAGTGAGAAAGAATGTTAAAATGCAAATATTCAAGGAGGAAAAAGTGTACCAAGATGAACACTAAAATAAAAATTACTAATGTCAGAATTCGCCCAAAGGAATGCTCTAATACACAGTAGATGAAAGAACTGAGGACTCTGGTGTCCTGGATGGGGAGGAAGACAGAAAACCACAGGAGTGAGAAAAAGGGAACAGATGTCACCCCAGCACCTGAGATGGACTGTCACACTTCCTGACACTGAGGGAGACGTACGCAGGGGCTACGACTGAAACAGGCAAGCCTAAAATCCTCTCACTAGAATCTTCTCACTAGAGAAAAATTCCATCTTTATTCATGATGACAAATCTAATATATACATATTTATATTTAGACGTATATTTATATATAAAATATACACAGAAATGCATATTTCCATCTGGAAATTATCTCTAGGGATAGATAGTCACTCTCACATAGATTACTGAGCATAGGAAGAAATAATCTTTTAAGATTTAACTCCTGAATTTTCCACTGTACCTCACTTATATTAAAACAGCACTTTACATTGCATTTGGAAACCAGGCTAACAGAAACATGATCACAGCTTAAACTTTAAATGGAACAAAAAAAAAAGTAGACTTGGTTACATCATCTCTTTTCTTATCCCATACAAGAGAAGTAAAGGGCAAATCTGAAAGTCAGAGGGAATGTGAATTATAAGTAAAAGAAGAATGTGGAAAACTCTACTGAAGCAAATGATATCAGCTTTCCAACTACAACCTTCTAGAATGGCCGACTAATTGAATCAATAATTGCAGAAAGCCAGGAGGTCTCCACACAATATATTGATGGAAATATTATAAAAAGATACTAAGCACAGAATGCTTGAGAATAAAAAAAACACATGCCATAATATCTTAAAGCAAACTGTAAAAAATAGTCTTTGTTGATTGGACAAATATTTAATGTGTGTTTATGACATGCCACCTATGCTTCTAGGTGCTGGAGAGAGAGCTCTGTGCAAGACAGTAAGGATATTGAAGTGTGTCATCATTTGGGTATTTAACAAGAATGTGACCTTATTTTAGACTCATGGGCTCCCTTGTGTTGTTGGGCAGTTGTGTCTGGGGAGGTCTCTCCCTGCATACTAGGTGAAACCTCAACCTGGACAGGGGACAGTTCTTGACTCTGAGAGAGAATTCTTGAGCAGGTCAGAGGAGTGGAGGGAAGGAAGGAATTCATTAGAGCGAGAGTGCCAGTGGGTGGCAGCAGCCCTGCAGGCAGCAGAGAGCAGGGAGGAGCAGAGGGAGGAAAGGGACAGTCACTGAACTGCTCAGCACAGGGCAGATCCCCCGCCAACTCCTGAAGCCAGGGTCACCTGACGTCCAGTGTCTGATTAGTCTGCACGGAGTGGGAAATAAGCCCCCACCACCCCAGGATTTGGGGGGATGCAGAGCACTGGATGGAGTGAGATTATGTTCTGAGAACTTCCCAAAGGCAAAGACAGGAGATCTGGGGGCAGCCCGCTGAAGAGCATGATGGTACAGCTGCAGTCCTGTCTAGGTCACCCAGGCAATGGGAACTTGCAAGCCCAAATCAGAGCTCTCGTAGCCCCTCCCTACTTATTTGGAGAACAGACACAGAGTGAAGACTCGTGCTTAAGTGTGGGAAATACAATGAAATAGCAAAGTGACAAAGACACCACTGGAAGAGCTCAGAGACAAAACGCAGTAAGTTGAGCAGTGAGAAGGCTTTATTTAAAAAGTACACACTTAAAGAGAGAGGACTGCAGGCAACCTCAGAGAGGAGGTTTGCTTAAGGGTTTTATAGGGCCTTTTGGATAGGGGTCAGCATAAGGCAGGATGTAGACAGGTGATTCATAATTTCCTTTGAAGTTTTGTCTGTAAGAATAGGGTTACTTAGGTGACTGTGTTAGTCCGGATATTGGCATCCTTTATCAACATATGTTCATTTATACTTCAAAGGTCTATCTCCTGTCCTGATTATAAAGTTACTTAATTGATTAAGGGGCTGGAAGAAGAGGAAGAACAGCCTAGAGATTAAGTTAAAGAATAAGCTAGACTTTGTCACAGGCTAAGTAGATTTTATAATAGCATGACCCCTGTCCCATTTCCCTGCCCCACCTCACTTGTTCAAGGTTCCCTTTGCAGAAAGCCCTTTCAGCTTCAATCCAAGACTTATTTATTTAATTCAGCACTTTATGTGAAAGAACTGCAAAGACCAGCAACTAGAGTTCCTTGAAAATTTAAATGTAAATTTCCTTCTTAACATATGCATATGTCAAAAAAAAATCACTAATGTTCTTTAGAAGTCAAATAATAATGCTGGCAATTTCAGAGTGCTTTGCAAATAAAACACAGTGAGTTAACTGTACACTGAAATAATACAAAGTTGGTAAAAAGAGAAATGTGACAGTACTACTTCTGCTGTCATTGCCAAACTCATTGCCTGGCACTAATTTCAGCCATTAGAGTCATTAGAACAAAACAGCAGGTTAACGCAGCTTGAAATCCACTTGAAATGCACAATAGAAATGCTGCAATATATTAAGATCAGAACTGGCGTGACACAAATGTTGAGTCAATCACATTATAAAAATTTCACATAAGCACCTTCAAGGTTAACTCACTGAGTGTCCATCTTAATGCTAGAACATGGATATACAGACTGCCATCAGCCCACTGCTCTTTTCAATCCCATGTATTCTAATCAAACCAAGAAGCTCGGAATAACCTGAGTATGTCAAATGAAAACGCACTGTCTGTACCCTCCAGCATAAGCATCCGTGTGGCTTGCCTCGGACAACATCAACTTGCAACTGTAATCCTGGCATAATGAGTGGCCCCCTTCCTTTAAGTGTGCTGGTTTAGACAACAAATTATATGCTACCTTTCCTATAGGTCACAGAATTCTGAATTTTATAACACTTTCCTTTAGAGAAGTTTCAGAAAATAGCCTAGTAAAAACAGTCCTTGTACGTCAACAAAAATAAGACATCACTTAAGAGGGGTACATTTCTGACAAGGTCACAGATGGCTTTAATTTTAATCATAGATATATTTGTAAATTTGAGTGTATATTTATTCATTAATAAAATCTCTCTTAAACTGTATAGACGAGCACCTTTGATATGGAAAATAAATATTAGAACAATAGAAAAATCAAGGTGGTTCTCAGGCCTGTGCATGAGTTGGAGGTGAGGGATGGGGGACACAGGGGTTGACTGTTGTGAATGTTGGTTAAAGTCAACAGAAACAGCCTAGAACCATAGAATCTTTCCTGGAAATCCAGTCAGTTTGGCACCACTAAGATGTCACTAAATTCTAACAGGATTGATTTTCCAAAAGCATATTTAAAACTATATAATAAGCCCACATGTGTTGTGGAAAATAGAAACAGACAAGTGTACCAGTGAGAATTATGAAGAAATTACTAGGCTTCCTGGTGTTTGCTGTTGTGTTCTCATCAGCAAAAAAATGAAATGAGACATTTCTTTTCCACCTCAGAGTGAGACTTTCATCCTGAGTTCTGGGCCCAGTTGTTCATGTGAGATTCTCACAAGGAGGACTTGAACAAAGAAATGAATGAAAGAGTCTCGGAGGAGAGGTGTTCATGCAGAGATAGGGGCAGACGTTAAAGCAGGGCACCTGGATAGAATCTAGGCTTCTCATTCAGAGGGACTAGAAAGCATCAGGCATCCAAGGAGGCAGAACCCCACCTGCGTTTGGGTCAGGGATGCTGGTAAAGACCGAAGTATCAAGGGTCATGGCATTGGAGGTCAGGCAAGGGACAGAGCTAGTCCCAGGGGAATGAGCCATAGGGCAGTCACCCGCCTCCATTGGGAGCACAGTGACCTGGGTAGGACCCCAGCCATCTGTCGGGGGAGGCCGTCCAGGGGATGTGACTGCCAGGTGCCCCCTAAGCGGGACTTGGACAATAAAGAGTCCTCACCCCCTCTGTCCTAGGAATGGACGTTTTGCCCACCATTCCCACAGTGGGAGCCACTTTCATGGATGCAGCCATGAGCAAGCAATGTGTTGCTGAGACCATCTGGATGGGATACATGACTGAACCTAGTTAAGGCCTCTGTATAAACTTTTAAAATTCTGGCAGGTGGGTGCTGAGATCCGCTCGTCTTGTGACCACCCAAGACAAGCCTGGCCCCTAAGCTCCCTGCCCCCACCAGTCCGCGTGGGCTGCCTCCTCCTCTGAACTCTCCTCGCCCTCCGTGTATGGGGGACCGGTTTCAGATTTCCCCTGGGAAGCCCCCAAACCACTATCTTAGATGGCACCACAGTGCTAAAGAGGCTGCAGAGACCCTCACTCAAGCAGCAGGAGGAGAAGCAGGGACAGGTGAACAGACGGAAAGATTTGTTTGCAGGACCCCCATAAACCTAGGGACTTCTTTAAAGTGTAGCGATAAAAAAGTCCATCTGAAAAATTAGCAATACTATAGTCTCTGCTCACTCTGACAAGCAGGAGCTCAGAGCAAGACTTATGTAATTTAGAGGAAAAACTGTGCCAGGGTGTCATTATTCACTGGCCAGGAAATACAAAAGGACAAATGCAGTGGCACTTCCCTCACCTTTTCGGGCATCTCCTCCCTCCACTTTCCAATAAATGATGACGCTCGTCCCGTCTGCCCTCAGCCTTTGTCCTTATGATAGTGCTCCATGGCCTCACCCACTCCCATGGGTTTCACACCCAGTATCTCCAGCACAGGCTCTTCTTCCTGAGCCTCAGAATGGAAGGGCCACGTGCCCACTGTCCCCCTGGATGTCCTACTGCCAATTCAAACTCGGTGCACGAACATGAGCTCCCCCTCTCCACCCCTTACTCCAGCACACACCATGTCCCCATCTCCACCGGCCCCTCCATCCCTAGATCCACTCCTACTTGACAAAACTACTTATCATTTCAAATTAACACACGACCCGCTTCCTTCTTGATTTTTTTGCTTTTCTTCCTGCACACCTTCCAATTCAATCAACACCCACATTGTCTGAGGACTTCCATCCATACTGTTCTCTCATATCTTGGTGTTGAAGATTCTTATCTCTTGATGAAAATATTACAGCAACCTAACTGGTCTTCCCCACTCCGTCCAGCCTCCTCCATCTCAATCCGCCATCCATACAGCCAGCAGATCTAACTAAAGCACACATGTGTCCCGTCGTACCTTGATCACTACGCCCTGACATTCCAGCACCTCAGTGCAGTAGAGAAGACATTGCTTGCTTTGACCCAAGTTGACCTCTCTTCTCTGTTCAGTTCCATCAGCACCGAACAGATTTCAGTGTCCTATGTTCATGCTGAACCCTCGGCATGGGACCCTCTTCCTTCTCACCTCTCAACTAACTCCTGTATTTCCTGAGGGCCTTGGACTGCAGGTTAGAGATGACCTCCCCTAGGAGGGGGTCTTCATTGTTAAATATTTCATATATTGGAGTAATAGTTAGAAAGAGATGAAAGGACAGACCCTCTCAGGAGGTAGTAAGTTCTGGTCAAGTTCTCGTCCGCACAGACAAGAAGAAATGGCCAGATACAGTTGAAAGGGCTGGGTTACATTATTTTTATGATCATTCAACTCTAGGATTGTAGGATATATTTTGTCACTGAGGGGTTAGCTCAAAGATTGTTAACTCAAAAGAGTTTTAGTATTTAAAAACATCCTTACCTATTCCACTCCTAGGAATTTACCCTAAGAATGCAGCAGCGCAGTTTCAAAAAGACATATGCACCCCTATGTTTATTGCAGCACTATTTACAATAGCCAAGAAATGGAAGCAACTTAAGTGTCCATCAGTAGATGAATGGATAAAGAAGATGTACATATACACAATGGAATATTATTCAGCCATAAGAAGAAAACAAATCCTACCATTTGCAACAACATGGATGGAGCTAGAGGGTATTACGCTCAGTGAAATAAGCCAGGCAGAGAAAGACAAGTATCAAATGATTTCACTCATCTGTGGAGTATAAGAACAAAGAAAAAACTGAAGGAACAAAACAGCAGCAGACTCACAGAACCCAAGAATGGACTAACAGTTACCAAAGGGAAAAGGACTGTGGAGGATAGGTGGGAAGGGAGGGAGAAGTGGAATAAGGGGCATTACGATTAGCAGACATAATGTAAGGGGGGCACAGGGAGGGCTGTACAACTCAGAGAAGACAAGTAGTGATTTTATAGCATCTCACTACGCTGATGGACAGTGACTGTAATGGGCTACATGAGGGGGACTTGATAATGGAGGGAATCTAGTAATGACAATGTTGCTCATGTAATTGTATATTAATGATACCAAAATAAAATAAATAAATCTAAAAAAAATCCTTACCTATTAAAAGAAAAAGAGAAAATACTCCTCCTTATGTCTTATCTGTCATTTTATGCCTCCTTAACACATAAAATGAACCTAAAATTACACACTGATAGATTCTTTAAAGGCCAAGTTAATATTTAATATTTCAAATATTAGAATACTTGACAATAAAGGTAAGACTTATTTCTTAATATTTGGCATAAGAGAATAAAGGATAAAATGAATAGGATCAGAGTACTTAAAAATTAATTGAATGTCACTTTCAATCAGACTAAAATAACTATATGATGCATTCGTGACTGCTCTATGCAACACATTTACAAGTAACATTGTTCCTGCTTTTTGTAAATTTATAATTCATAATAATATCATATGGGTTTTTGTTTAATATTTAGTAATTGAAAATTGGAAATAGAATACAAATAACTAAAATAAGAATTACTCCATAGATGGGACATCAACAAAGAAAATCATCTAACAAAACACACCAGAATATCATTAGAGAGAAAGGATGTTCTAGTTAGACAAGCAGATTTATATAATAAGCATAAGATTATAAAATTTTTCTATGCTAAGGGAACCATTCTATTAATATTCAGATCAAATCCTGTTATTTCAGTGTACAAAGAAAATTTTAAAACATTGAACAGATGGTTATCCTCCTTTATTAGGAGTAGGAACTTACACATAAAATATTTGTTATTCCTTGAATTTTATAGAAAGTCAAATACTGAGAATTGGCATATAATACCATATAATCCTACAAATGTGTATTACAGTATGCAGTTCAAAAGAGGTTTTAAAAAGAAAAGAAAAGAAGATTATAGTTAGATCAGTAAAAATTATAGTGTGTTTAGATTTAGAGTTTAATGTAAATTTAAAAGCATATGTTTAAAAATTTTTAGTAAAATACATACTAAATACATGTTGATATAAAACAATAATAAAATTCCCATTTTATTGAAATATCCAATTGTATCTTAATAAAATAATATGGTTCTTTCCATTAGATTATCCTTAGAGTTAATTGACTTAAATTGCTTATTATTGCTCAAGAGGAAAAATATTATTCCAAAAGGAAATAAAAGTCATTCATTTATTATTATCTATTATTTTTCCTTTTAAGGGCTCTTTTTAAGGAAATGAGAATTAAACATTTTAAAAAATTTTAAGGAATATTAAAAAATATTCTTATATTATAAATAATATATATTGTATAAGTATCATAAATATCATAATAATGCTATAAATAAATAATATTTTTCTTTTTAAGGAAAAATTAGCCATCAAATAAAAATACAAAATTAACATTACATCTTAGCTTGTAGTCAAAGATAATATTTAGCAGAACACTTAATTTATGCATACATGTACTATTATTCTATACTTTTAATGAAATTAAGTTATTTTATACTTTCTAGATATGTACAAGTGGAATATTAAAGAGCATTTTAAAGTCAAAACCCATCAAACAAGTAAAAATTAATAAAATATTTTCTGAAATGTTAGAGGTTGCTACATCTTCATCATTATTGAAAAACAATAATACTTACACTTTTACAGTAGGTTTTCCCTTAACTGATGACCTTACTAGTAGACCAGAAATGGCTGAAGAAAGAATCTATGAGCTTGGAGATATTTCAATGAGAAGCCCCATAAGTAAAAACCAAAGAGAAAAAGACTGAAAAAAATAGAAAAGAATATGCAGGGACTGTGGGACAACCACAGAAAGTGTAACACAATAATGAGATTACCAGAGGAGAAGATGGAAAGGAACAGAAGAAATATTTGAAGCAATAATGACTGAGAATTTCCCCCAAATTAAGGTCTTACACCAAATGACAGATCTGAGAAGCTCAAAAAACATCAAGCAGGATAAATGAAAAAACAAAAATAAAAAACAAACCCTATATTTAGACATATCATTTTCAAACTACAAAAATCAAAGATAAAGAAAAAATCTTGAAAGAAGCCAGAGGGAAAAAGACACCCTCCATATAGAGGAACAAAGATAAGAACTATATCCAACTTCTCAGTAACATTGTAAACAAAAAGACAGTGGAGTGAAATATTTAAAGTATTAAGAGAAAAAAAACCCATCAACCTAGAATTCTGTACCCTGTGCAACTATCCATAAAGAGTGAAAGAAAATTAAAGACTATCTCAAACAAAATTTGTGGGAATTTGTTGCCAATAGAACAGCCTTGCAAAAAAATGTTAAAGCAGTTCTTCAGAGAGAAGGAAAATAATATAGGTCAAAAACTCAGATTTTCATAAAGAAAGGAAGAAAGCTAAGACTAAATAAGGGAAGGTAAAATAAAAATTTTTATTTCTCTTATTCTTAATTGATTTAACAGAGAAGTTTGTTCAAAGTAATATTATTCAAGTATGCATGCTTATGTATAAATCATATATATGCTATGTACGTGTTTGTATATGTGAGATGAATGATGGCAACGATACAAGGGACAGGAGAAGGAACTAGAATCATTTTGTTATAAAATACTCATTCTATCTGTAAAGTAGAATAATGCTATTTGAAAGTGGACTTGGATTTGTTGTAAAAGTACACTGCAAAATCTAGAGCACCCCCCCAAAAAAGCACTTTTTACAAAAAGCATAACTGATATACTAAGAAAGGAGAGAAAACAGAATCATATAAAATGCTCAATTAAAACCAGAAAAGGCAGAAAAAAATGTGGAAGGCTAAAGTATATACAAAGGAGAAGAGCTACAAATAGAATAGAGTAACAAATATGGTAGTAATATATTAGTCCAACTATTTCAATAATCAGTTTCACTATCAAATAGCCCAATGCACCAATTAAAAGACAGAGATTGTCAGAAATGATCAAAAAACACAACCTAACTATATATGTCTACAAGAAACCCACTTTAAATATAAAAATACATATAGATTAAAAGTAACAGGACGAAAAAAATATGCATGCCAACATTAATCAAAAGAAAGCAGGAGTAGTTCTATTAATTCCAGACAGAGCAGAGTCAAAGCAAGGAAAGTTGTCATTAAAAAAAAAGGGGGGGTATTACATAATGCCAAAGGGGCAAATACTCCAAAAAGATGTAACAGTTCTTAACAGGTATGTGCCGAACAACAGAATGTCAAAATATATGAGCAAACTGACAGAACTGCAAGGAGAAAAAGGCAAATTAATGATTATAGTTGGAGAGTTCAGTGCCCCTCTATCAGAAATGGGCAGATTCAGCAGGGAGAAAAATCAGTTAAGGACATAACTGAATTCAACAACCCCATCAATCAAGGGGATATAAAAGACATCTATACACTACACCATCCAGCAGCAGGAGATACAGTCTTCTCAAGCTCATGCAGACTGTTCACCAAGACACACCACAGTCTAAAGGCCATAAAGCAGACCTTAACAAATTTAAAAGAGTAGAAATTACACAATTTCCACTCGGAGACAACAATGCAAGTAAACCGGAAATCAGTAACAGAAAGGTAACTAGAAAATCCCAAACTTCATAGCAACTAAACAACACACTTATAAGTAACATGGTCAAAAAAGAAATCCAAGAGAAATTTAAAAATACATTGAGAAAAAATGAAAACACAATTTGTCAAAATGTGCGATGCAGTGAAAGCAGTGTTGAGAGGTAAATTTATAGTATATGGATGCATGTACTAGAACAGAAGTAAGATATCAAGCCAATAATCTAAGTTTCCACCTTTGGAAACTAAAAAGAAGAGCAAATCAATTCCAAAATAAGCAGAAGAAAACAAACAGTAAGAAGTAGAGCAGAAATCAGTAGAATTTAAAACAGGCAATCAAGAGAGAAAATCAACAAAACCAAAACATTCTTTGAAAATATAAACTATAATATAATTTTAAACACTACAGATTTTTATGTTTATGAAATAGATCATATGGAAAATTCTTAATTTGGTTGGTAAGATTTTCACAATGAAAATATTCATTTACTACACATTTGTTGAGCACCTACAATGAGCCCAGCTGACGTTAAGCGCTTTAAATAGAGTGGAATTTAGGATATAACAAAGTGGAAGAACTCTGAGCAAAGTCCAAGGTTTCAGTTGCAATACATCCAGGACTATATTAAGGAGTAAGGACAAACCAGAAACACACCAGCCCATCAAAGCCTGAAATCCACTGTCTATCTGCCAGAAGAAAACATAATTTTCCCTAGGGAAGATGATGTCAGCATGAGTCTCCACAATTCTTCACATATTATCTCTAAAATTCAAGTTTTAAAAACAGGCACTTAAGGAAACAAGATAAAGTACTGGAAATGAAGAGAGAATACAGATAACATAAACAGACTCTCTGATGACACAGATACTGGAGTTCTAAGACTTAGAAGTCAAAATAAATATAATTAATATGTTCAAGAAAGTAGATAAAGAGAGTATGAATTTTACCAAAGAACTGGGATCTATTTTTAAAAATCAACTGGAAAATCTGTAACTGAAAAATAATAACTAAAATTAATAACCAATAGATATACCTCCCAGTAGATACATACGTACATACTGTATGATTCCACTTATACAAATTTCTAGAAAGCACAGATATGTGCTTTTGAAGCAGAACATGGTTGCCTAGAGGTGTGTGGCAATGGGAGAAAGGGATCACAGAAGCCCACGGGACACCTCCGTCTTGTGCGATGGCTTCACACATGTATACAAAATCGTACTTAAATATATGTCATTACCAATTATAACTCCTTAAAGTTGTTTTGAAGTAAAACAAAAATAATATCTATGAAAAAATCCACATGGGGACAGACTGAGGACTCTAGCCAACAGCTAGCACGGGCTGCCATACGCTTGGGAGAACCATCCGGGAGGAGAGCCTTGCGGCGAAGCCTTCCCGGGACGGCAGCCCTGGCGACTGCGCTGACGGCTGACAGCAAGGGGCTGAGAGAGCCCAGCGCAAGGCCAATCTGGCCGCTCCCAGATCTCTGACCTGGAAGAACTGTCATGAGACCGCACATACTTGTCATTGTTCCGAGCCTGTGAGCTTGGGGAGAGTCGTTGCGCAGCAATGAATAAGCTGAGGCTCTGATTGTTCCAGAAGCTGATGGGAGTCTCTTGAGAATGTGAAGCAGGGAAGAAACAAAACCTAATGTGGTTTTGTGAGGAACGATCTGGAGCCACAAAACAGGTGTGATATGCAGAGTGTGAATGCTTCCTTTACCTTGATATTGGATGTTTTGATGGCAAAGCAAAAGACCTTTGCAAAAATAATCTTCCTAGCATGAAGACCTGGGAATGACAGAACCATTTCAAAGGGCAGCCTCTGTGTAGTAAATGTCATTAATTAATGCTGTTTTCTTTTAATCTCTGCTATAATTCACATAATGAGTCATGTTTTTTACCACATTTTATATCCTCTTAGGCTTGTGATGCCATGTGACCAATAAGGTAACAGACGTATAGGAGTTACTTTAGATGATGGGTGTCCACGCGAACTCAATGAACCCAGCGCATTGTGATTTAGGTGTTAGGTCTCGTTCACCCGTGAGCGTGCAGGCAAGACTGCCTCCGAGTTTTAATCTACTGAGATATATGACTCATCTCAGATAATGAAAGAATAAACTCGCAAAACAAATGAACCACTCCCCACTCTGGACAGCCAACAGACTGTATTTATAGAAGAAAGATAAAGATATACAACCAATTTGAAGCCACAGGAAGTACCATTTTTATTTGAAACCCTACTCCTGACAAATCCACTGTTTTCTTTCACTCTTATTTAACAGACACTTGTATATATGGCCATTAAGGTTGTGTTACAAATGTTTTATTAAGGAGTTACTTAGGTAGCTATAATCTAATATTTAGTATTTATGTAGTACAAAAAATTGCTTCCCCATGCTGAACATCACAACTGTACCTCACTGTGCCTTAATCACTGCTGAATATTACTGACTTTTTTTTCTGTGTATGAGGACAGGAAAAATCTGTGGTTCCAATATGGGTATATTTCTCAATACTTCCAACTCAAAGAACTGTCTGTCCTCAATGCAGTTACATGACTACACAAAATAAAATTGACTATTTTTATAGTACACTAACTTGAAATTATGACAGAAAAATCATCTTAGAAAGTTTTTATTTAATCAAGTGTGCAAACCAGCAAATGCAGAGAGATTTGTAGGAAGATATGTCCAAATATAGTTTTATAGGAATCAGCCTGCTGCACAGTTTGGGAAAGAGCTGTCAGTGCCTCAGGGAAGTAATAACTTTGGAGGCACTGATGGGGGGCAATATTGTTATTGCAATAGGCTAGTTGCTACTGTGGCTCATCATTAACGTGTAAAATAAAACAGTGACACCCATTCGGGAGTACACTGGGGTCACTTGTCACATTTGTGAAATGGCCAGTGTGTGACCATTTGTGTGACCAGGTGCCACTCTAATTTACACATCAAATACATGAAAAAGATCATTCTTAGATAGCTACTAAATAAAGGACAATTCCTTTTATTAAATATATTGGGATAAATCCATTATAAGCGGGCACCATTTTTTCTAATCATCAGATTATCCTAACAGGATGAACAGTCAGGGGAAATGTCTACTCCCTAGTCCAGGCCATCCCCTGCAGCAGGGGGCGCCCCACCACCTAGATCCCCCCTAACCTCTTTCTACTTCCAGGGGAGAAGCAACTTACTTGATAATTTGGGAAGAAGAAAATTCTCTCCAGAGACCAAGCGTCTCCTGGAGAGCACCCCAAACCGGTCTGGCTCCTCTGGGGAGGCATGTCTGTGCAGTATTGCCTGGGACGGGGAAGCCTACCTGATTCTGAGCTTAGGAATTAGCTCAGGAAAACCTGAAAGCAAAGGTGTTTTTCAGACCAACTGGAACGTAGACGACGATGCCATCCTGACATGATTCCCCAGACCCATCGCCTGATTGTGAGGCCTTTGCCTTAGAAAATCGCACATTCACATCATTACCCATCATTAAACCCAAAGCACGAATAACACCCAGATTTGCTGGCAGGTTAATTTCAGATCCAGCAGCAGCCCTGTTTTCCATCACAATAGGAAGTCATCTGGGATGCCTTATTTTCTAATCTCTCCTTGAGTTCAAACAAAAAATCAGAAATAATGAGAATTCAAATCAATCTTTACAGACAAGTTACTGATACAGTCTCTAACTTTGAATCCCTTCCTCTTAAGAGAATCCATTGCACGCACACTGCTTTCTAATACCAATGAAACAGAGCGCTCAGACAAGTGCTGAGAGAAACCAGAGTCCATGAGATGCATTTGATTCACTGGGTAAATCCAGCAAGAAGTCTCCCCACTGCACTTTGTTCTGGTCCTGCTGACAAGAGGTGCTCTAGTGTTGCTGACCTGGAGAGAGAAAGATTTAGGACTAAGGAGGTCAGGAAGAAGGCCACCTTGAGAGCACAAGATGGGCATCTGGGAGACCTGGTATGGACAGGGCGGCAGCCAGGCAGAGGCGGAGGCGGAGGCGGAGGCGGAGAAGCGGCCAATGTGGAAAGCGCAGTGAACCAAGGGAATGTACACCCAGCAAAAAGGTCGAACTCATTTATCCAACAAGTACTTGTTGAGAGCTCTCTGTGCAGAGCATAACCTTAACTCTTTTTTTTTTTTCACTGTTAAGTATGATGTTGGCTGTGTGTTTGTCATATATGGCCTTTATTATGTTGAGGTACTTGCCCTCTATACCCATTTTGTTGAGAGTTTTTATCATGAATGCATGTTGAATTTTGTCGAGTGCTTTTTCAGCATCTATGGAAATGATCGTGGATCATGTGGTTTTTGTCCTTTTTGTTGATGTGGTGGATGATGTTAATGGATTTTTGAATGTTTTACCATCCTTGCATCCCTGGGATGAATCCCACTTGATCATGGTGTATGATCCTCTTAATGTATTTTTGAATTCGTTTTGCTAATATTTTGTTGAGTATTTTTACATCTATGTTCATCAGGGATATTGGTCTGTAGTTTTCTTTTTTTGTGGTGTCTTTGCCTAGTTTTCGTATTAGAGTGATGCTGGCTTCATAGAATGAGTTTGGAAGTAGTCCCTCCTCTTCTATTTTTTGGAAAACTTTGAGGAGAGTGGGTATTATGTCGTCTCTAAATGTCTGATAAAATTCAGCGGTGAATCCATCTAGTCCGGGGTTTTGTTCTTGGGTAGTTTTTTGATTACTGATTCAATTTAATTGCTGGTGATTGGTCTGTTTAGTTTTTCTGTTTCTTGTTTGGTCAGTCTTGGATGATTGTATTGTTCTGGAAAGTTGTCCATTTCTTCTAGGTTATCCAGTTTGTTAGCATATAGATTTTCATAATATTCTCTAATAATTCTTTGTATTTCTGGGGATCTGTCATGATTTTTCTTTTCTCATTTCTGATTCTTTTTATGTGTGTAGATTCTCTTTTTTTCTTAATAAGTCTGGCTAGGGGTTTATCTATTTGGTTTATTTTCTCAAAGAACCAGCTCTTGGTTTCATTAATTTTTTCTATTGCTTTAGTCTTCTCAATTTTATTTATTTCTTCTCTGATCTTTATTATGTGCATAACCTTAACTCTTGTCATGAATTTTAAAAAACCATTCCTTCCCTCAAGGAACTTGACATTTAACTGGGGAGATGAGTTACACAGAAACAAAAAGTAACATTAAAACAAATGCGATGAAAAAAACAATTGAGTTGCAGGGAAATTTAACACATGAGAATAGAGAGAGTGGAAAAAACAAAACTTTTAACTGGCTCTTCGTCTCTGTCAAGGTCTTTCACATAATTCACTCAAACGTCACAGTCCGTGTGAGGTGTGCTTGCCCCTATTCTACAGATGGGAAAGTAAAGGCTCAGAGAGACATAATGTGTCCAAGGTCACGTGGCTAGTAAGTCAGCTACCTAGGCTCTAAATCTAGCTATACCAAACTCCGAGACTTCCTCTTTCCACCAAGCAATGTTTTTTATATATATATTATGTTAAATATATAGAGATGCACTGGAAAATGAGCAAAATGCATTCATCCATTCATCTACAAAATATTTATTAAATATCTTCTGAGTACATGCAGGTGCTGGAGGAAAATAATCAGAAAGAAAATACTGTGTCTACATTTTTGAAGCTTCTAGGCTAGTAATAGGTAAGTAGAGATAGATGATAGGTAGACTGTATAGGTAGGTAGGTAGATGAATAGACAGATAAACCAATAAATACAAATAATGCAGAGCCCAGTAAGAAAAGTGCCACAGAAAATCCCGGAAATGCTATAGGGTTCAATTGAGGAATGATGACATTATTTTAAGAGAATCAGTAAAGGCATTATTAAATATGAGATGGAAAGATGGGCAGGTTTATTATTACTGGACCCAAAGATTCCAGTTATGGAGGACATCATGAGTAAAGGTGTAGAGATGGGACGTGGAGTGTAGACCAAAGGCCAACAAAAAACAATAATGCGACTGGCATGTAGGATGCAGGGGGCAGCCCAAGGGAGCGACGGCAGAAAGGTGGCTTGGGGCCAGGCTGTGGAAGACTGACTGCAAGCACCTGGCTGAGTACTCTTCTAATTTTGAATGCAACGAATAATTGGGTCTCCAAGCAGAGAAGAGGCACTCTCTGAATTATGCTTTAGAAGATTAATTTACACAAAGCTGTCTGAACTGGTATAATGGCAGAAAGAATTAAAAAGAAAAACAACAGCAAGAGATGCTAAGACCTTTAAGGGATAAAATCTGTACCATTTGGTAACTGGAAGCCTGTTGAGTCTGAGGGAGAGAAGTCAGAGAAAGGCTTCGCTGTTTCAAATTCAGGAAACTAGGAAACCGTAACGGCAGTAAGAGAAACAGGGACAAGAGGGAGCTTGGCTGCTGGGGTGGGGGTGCCGAGCAGGGTGGGGGTCACAGATCGAACCTGGGGTTTCTATAAAATACCAGAATCGAGCAGGGCTATGAGAGATGGAAATATTTTGAGTGATCCCGGACACGGAGTTATAAACTTGCCTGCATCAGCCTAGTGAATTCTGGAGAGTGAACTAGGTCACCAGAAAGAGCACCAAGTGAGGAGAGAAGGGAATGCAGAGGCGGGTAGAGACCCACGCGGCGGGCTTTGAATCATGGAAGCAGCTACCGCATGCAACTGTGTAGGAAACTGGACGTTTAAGAACCACAAAGAAGTCCCCCTGAAAACAGTGATACAGTAGATAATGTTCATCCTGGAAGTCGAAGAAGAAAATGTCAAGCAGAGGAGAGTGAATGGTATCAAGTTGTACAGAGATACGCGAATGTGGGGGCGGGGGTCGCTGAGCCAGAGGGAGCATGTTCAGAAGCCTGGGGAGCGTGTGGAGGGGCCGCAGGGCTGGTCAGGCGACAGGCGTGGGACTCGGCAGAAGGCAGGACGATGCTCGGTGTCCAGGGCGCAGGAGCAGAGCCAGGGGCAGCGAGGCCCACTCGGAGCACTGTACTAGGCCAGCATCAGTTCACTCTCAAAAAAGAAAGGAAAGGAAATGTAAAGAAAAGGCCTAGAGCCCAGAAAGCATTTATCTCGAAAAATAAAATCCAGAGTAGCTTCTAATTAACTAATGAACTCCTAAGTGATGCAAAGCTGTCTGAAAGGATTAAAATGGCACCATGACCTTTGGTTCAGGCAGTGATTGATTCTCAGGTGAGGCTGGCACTGAAAATTTTTGCTGTTAACCTTTGTGAGAATCTGGTGGCAAGTTAAAAAAAGAGAAGTAGAAAAAGGCCTCCAGAAACTTGCAAGAGAGGTTCTGAAAATGGTACGAAAAGTGATGGCTGATGACATAAAAATGCCACCCATTTTTTCAGCAGGACGCCACCAGCTGGAGCCGGCACGGGCAAAAAGGGCCGTAACCAGAGCGCCGGCTGGGCCAACGGCAGCAGGGAGGCAGTATTTCTGCCCAACAGTGTGAGTGCGTCTGACAGTTACGGTGTTTCACAGACTGTGTCCTTGCTGATAAGAGGAATCTGGTGGAGCAGAGAACAGAAACAGAGGCATTTCCCTGCCCACTACGGAAGAACACTAGGGGGACCGATCTAGCAAACGGGAAGGGAGAGCCACAGACCAGGCAACTGGAGCAGAGGTCAGAAGAGTCCCTGGACGCGCACAGAGAAATCTAAATCTGCCTCAACCAGCCACTGCCTGAAATCACAGCCTAAATCTACACCACTAGATGATGGGACAGGCGCATCGCCGAGCTCACTCACTCCAGCTCCAACATTCTACATGTTTCTAGTAATAAAACTAGTCATAAAAAAAAATTTCTAGTCATAAAAATTTGCTTTTTGCCCCATAAAAATGAAAAGACACCTAAAATTAGAAATAAATAATTCGTTTGAAAATTCAGGCAAGAACTGTAAACCTTCCTGATTGTATTTTAGCCCAGGAACTCAGAAAGAAAAATCAATTAAGCTAAAAGCTGCACACGTATGTTTATGATTTGCATAATGAGTAAGGATAAGAGCTCCGGAGACAGACGGGACTTGAAGCCTGGTGCAGCCACTGCCTGCCCGCGGGACCCAGAGCCGCCTCTGGCCCTGCACAATGACAAGTGAGGGTGATAATGTTAACCACGTCATAGGACTGCTGGTAGTGTTATACTGTATTTGTGTAGATCGCCTACTCAGATGCCTGACAATGGCATGAACCCAAGGTGAATTCTTTTTTATTTTACCTTTATATCAATAAATCTCTGTATCAATAAAACAAGATTTGATTGCTGCACACAACTCATCACATTTACTACTAGGCACAGAAGGTCTTACCCAAAGGGTCAAAGGGTAAGCCCACCTGAATACGCCCTAGGACGCTGTGACCTTCTACAGGTCTGGCTGTAGCAGGTAAGAAGATTGGACCGCACGGAGGGGCAGCAGAGGGGAGAGGGGCTTTGACAGTGAGCTTGTACCAACAGAGAAGCCTAGATCTACCTCAGGCCAACAGGAAATCAGGAGGCCAGAGGCTCTGTCCAGTACCGACCTGGCTGACGGCTGAGCCCTCTCAGCTGCAGGGAACAGAGAGCCCCGTGATGGAGGAGGGGGGCTGCAGAGGGGGCACCGTCAGGACCCCACAGCCACACATTCTGGCAGCAGTGATGCAACGGTGCTTCATTGTATTTCTGTCCCTGACAATGTAGAAAGATTCATGGTCTAAGATGTTCACACTGGAGTGATGTAAGTAGTAAAAGGAAGGGCAGCCTCTCAGGAAGATCCTGAACGCTCACCCGAATCCCACGGCCCAATGAAGTGATAAAACCATGCAGCCAATATGACATGTTTATAAACTATATGTAACTACCTGGGGGGGATGCAATCACGATAGATACGGAATGCAGAGGGTAAATCCGCGTTTATCAACACACATTCATAAGAAAACATGTCAAAATATTCACAGTGGTGCTCTCTAGATGGCAGGGTTACAAGAAAATTTTTTCTCCTTTGAACCTTACTACATTTTCTAACTTGTTCCTGTTTTAGCTTAATAATCTAAGCACTGTTTTTTAAGAAAACCAAGAGGTTCGTATGGTTTGCAGTAAGTCACTGAGGACATTTGGCAGCAATGGGCAGACGGTGGGAACAGAGAACCCCTCCCGTCCAGGCTGTCTGCCGTGTACCCTCCATGCTTTCCTCACCTGTTCCAGAGCCCAGCATTATCAAGCGGCCCAGACAGGCTAGGGAGAGGAAATGAGGTGGCCGCAGCTAGCATCTGCCCTCCTTTTCCCTGCCTGGTGCTCACTGACGCTGCCACTGTTTCCTGTCACGGCCACAGCAGCCCACATCCAGCTCCAGCCTCCTATCAGGTCAAAGTCCCTCTCTGTTAGCCCCCATCCTTTAGGGCATAATTAGGTCCTTTATTTTACAATGTGACAAGACAGATATCCAACACAAATTTTCCTACCCTATGTAAATATAAGGACAGTAAGAAGTTTAGAATATGATTATAAAAACTAAGACACGTTTATTACTAGCCATTGTTTCACTTTCCTGTAGTGAAGGAGGGGTCATGCCTGGACCCTGAGCCCAAGCACTTAGAGTTTAGTATGGATGCCTTTAAAGTCAGATTTCCTAACTGGAGCGCAAGAACCCAAAGACAGATCCCAAGCGCTGAAAGGCCTATGAACCTCCAGAAGTAAATTCAATATTATATATTGGAATGTGCAGTTGACAAGTTCAAATGTTTGAAACCAGATTCTCAGAAGGATCAGGGGCCCCAAAGAGACTAAGAAACACTGACCTGGAGCTTACATATTCCTTTTCTCAAAACATTTTCAGTTGCTCAAAATATTTTTTGAGCTTTCCCTGTGGAGTGTTTCAAAGCCTCGGACACCTTTTGTGAATAATCTCATCGATGACAAATCTTCCTTGGAGGAGAGCTCTAATTTTTTAAACTCATCCAAAAACACAGTAGGAAAATAGGACAGATAGATGCTTAAACTGTGAAGTTTATTTTTGGTTGAAATGAATGAAGATATAAAGTAATAAGACTAATTTTCTTGGGGGACATAAAGTAGAATAAAGGCTATTAATTAATTGAAAATCCCATGGAAAGACCAATAAAAACATCAGTACCTTAAGGATAACATTAACCAAGGATGGGGGAAAAAATCACATATAATTTTTTCATTCATTGAACAAATTATATGGTCTACCAGGTGCCAGCCAGTCTTCTAAGTGCTGAGACTACAGATAAAAAACCCTGTCCTCATGAAACTTCCATTCTAGCATCTTTTAAACAATTCAATTCACCTAACATGAATTTTTCAACTATGAATAAGTATTAACAGAAATAAAAAAGAAGCATGTTATAGAGAAAATGTCTGGGTAGAAAACAATTAATGGCAAAATACAATGTAATATTTAGCATGCTGGTAAAAAAAAATATTTGGTAAAAATGAATAGATTCATTGTAACCAAAGCATAAAAACAAGGAAGTAGTCAGTAATGATATTATGTTTTTGACAATTCCTAAGAAAATATATGTTTCTAACTAATATAGTCATTCACCTGATCTATGCAGAAGCAATAGAAAGATTTGGGGAGCATAAGATCCTAAGATAATTTTGAGGTGATGAAAAAGAAGGTTGTCAGTGGGCTGGGCACAGAGTTTATTTCCTTCTCTATAAAATATAAGAGATTATTCACAAAAGGTGTCCGAGGCTTTGAAACACTCCAAAGGGAAAGCTCAAAAAATATTTTGAGCAACTGAAAATGTTTTGAGAAAAGGATTTGTTAAAGCCAGATCCAGGAGTTCATGGAAAAAGAAGCTCTTGCCCCAGGCCTGAATGGCGTTCCTGAATCACAGGAGCAGGTTGGTCCTCATCCGTCTCTAATCCACACTCAGGTTGTTTCTAGCACGCTTGTGCTACAGATCCAAGAGTGCACAGATACACATTCCCGACATTATTTTTACACACAAACACATAAAACTGAATTAAAAATAGGGTGTGGTTTAAAAAGTGTATGTTAATTGATGAACAGTTAATGCAGTATAATGGGAGAAATGGAGTAAGACAAAGCCTCCATCCATAGGGCTGGCCTGGAAAAGATGGGAGATTCTCTCCTCCTCCTCACTTCCCATCAGGGCCACCCACCAGCCCTCCAGCATGGGCCTCAAAAACTCAAATGGGTGCATATTGGGGACAATGAACAAAGTCTTCCAAGTGCTCTAGCTTGAGGGCTGAGAAGCTCATCGGTGCCTTTCACCTGAAGCTGCCATTTCAAAGCTTTCTGCAAACTTAGGGGACCAGAAATCTTGGACACACACACACACACACACACACACACATACACACACACACACACACACTAAACAACTGAACTTTTTGATATGCAAATACTGAAGCAAATGTTACATTAGAAGGAAGAAACTAGGAACAATAAGAGACTAAACTGCTTAGCATAATGATGTAAAGGAGTGGTATTTCTTGGGACAGAGAACATTAGTAATATAATTGTATATTTTTCTTCAGAGGGATAGAGTATCAGAGAGATGAAAGCTAAGGTACTCATCTGCGGACGATAAATGATCAACTGATACAAAATTGCTGGCAAGGACCTCTGGAGAAAGACTCTCCTAAGAAAGGGCATGGTAAGGACTCCAGAATTGGCGGAGCAAAATCAATTTTCACACACACACCATAGGCCATCTAATGCCTCATGCCGTGTTCAGGACTGAAGGGAAGCATGGTTCAATAACTGCAGGTTGAACTGAAATGCAAACATTTCCCTGGGCTGGGTAAAGATTTTTCTTCAGCTATGGAGATGAGGTGACAATTAAAAGATCAGATCTATGCCAACAGACCCCTGTGATTCAAACAGTCTGCCCTGCCATTTGGATTTAGAAACACAGTAATACTTTACCTGTCTAGTACTGATTTTTCCCCACTAATTTAAATGCTGTTTCATATGAAAGGCACAATTTTCCAATCTTTTTAAAAGTGCCTCTTTACATTATGAAATGGTTACAAGTAATTCACGGTCTACTAAAAACTTCCCACTTTAAAGATGAAGATAGAATTTAAAACACTATTATCAGAAAGGATTTTAAAAATAAAAAGTTGTTTTTAAGGAAATAAAATTTCTTTAAGCAACTACTTTAAAAATCTGATTTATCTTATGATTTTGGAAAGATAAAAAAAATTCTTTTTGATCTGTGAAGATGCCAAGTTGCTTGGGCAAACCGAGCTTAGGAAAATGAGACTTCTTTTCTTAAATTATACTCTCTGGCACAATAATCAAGCATTTGTTTAGACAGAGCACAATACTCCATGAATGCACAGTCATTAAATAGGAGAGTGAGAAAAGTTAAAGAACTGGGCTTCATTTCATTGTGAGGAAGAACAAGTTCCGACATCAGAATGGTGGCATTTGAGGGTGTACAGGGGTCACTGAGGCAGAATCAAGCCCTCCTGGAGCAGGAATCCTCTTTTCCTATCTTTCTACCACCAGGTGACATTTTTCCTAATGTCGGGGAACTACAATGTCCCCACATCACCAACATCTCCATCTCGTCTTTATCTAAAAAGGAACTGGCCAACTTCAGTGGAGTTTTCAAATATTGTAACCATTTCAAATGAAATTGCAGATTATTAATGCAACACATGGAAATCACTCTAATAAATTTTTCTGCTGCCCTGATACACCCATTTAAGAAAAGTGGGATGATTCATTCTCAGAACTTTTCAGCTAAGTTATATTTTTGTCCATTCGATATTCAATAATTCCCTCTTGAACATGATTGACCTCATGTCCCCAACACTCAATTTCTTTAAAAAGTCCTTATTGAGACACCAGCAGAAGCAGTAATTAGAAGCACTTAGTGACCGTTTCCATCCAGCACTAGAGAAAACAGATTTTCCTTTTCATAATTTCATGGTGTCCTCTTTCCTTGACTTGTAGCCAAAAAAACACAATACTTTCTGAGGAGTACCTGCCAAGTGGCATCAATAGAGGTCTGATAAATATTTCATTCCTGTTCTAAATGTAACTGGACTCTACAAAATCAAGTAAATTTTAAGAGACCTTAACACTGGCAGGAATAAAATTACTAATGTGGCAGTTTAAAAATTCCATCAATACCCCATGAGCTGTCCAAAAAAAAGGTCAACCAGAAAATAAAAGTCCTCAATTCTCTGGCCAGTAATTTAGTAGAAATAATTTATTGTAGCATTTATTTTTTTCTGTTTAAAGGTACTTCTGTGCATTTCTCCTTGCTAAGCTGCTGTTGGGTTTTCATCATTTGTTTTAAAAATCAGTTGTTCAAGATAATGTTGAAATCTTTTATTTCCCAAAGTACAAGCTACTATTTTTATTTAATGTCATTTGAGTAATTCATGGCTTGTCCCCTAATTGATCAACTTAATGGAAGTGGAAATAGCATTAAATCTAGGACTGGCTCCTCTGGGTCGGCCTATATCCCTCTAACTTCTGAAACATTGATGGTTGCCTTTGGGTGACACAGCTGAGATCTGCCGCATTCCGAGACCCTCCCACCCCCACCCTTCTCTCTCCCCGGGGACTCTCTGATCTCTCCTGGGGAGTCAATCTTATCTCAGGCTTTGGACCAACAGCTTCCTGAGACGGCAACTCTAGCTCAGCGCAGAGCCCCGGGTATCAGGGCAGCCTTGCCATGAGTCCAGCTCCAATAACTGAGTCTTTGGCAAAGTCTTGACAACTAGGCTTCTGCCTTGTTCCTGAAACCAAGCCCCGCCGATCCTCCAGATGTGGTGGCTGGCCCCCTCGCTCCCCCCCTCTGGGCCCCTCGCTCCCCCCCTCTGAGCCTGGGCCTCTGTCCTTGAAATACCAGTATGTCTGCTCTGTGGGCACCACAGTGTCCCTTCCTGAACGGACTTCCCCCCAGTGTCTGTATTAGGTCCTGATCCCACATCCCATACCACGTGGAGAACCACATGGTGGGGAACTGTATCATCTTACCTTGTAATACTTAAAGAAATGAGGAAAATCCAGAAATAAAATTGTATTCTATTTAGTCAAGAGTGGTGGAAAGCTGGGTGCTTTTAATTTTCTTTTTCACATCTTTCCTTCCCCCTACCTCATATATATCTCTATCTCTATTTCTTTTATTTGATCCTGTAGTTTCCAAACATTCATGTATTTCTTTCTAAATAACCAGAAAAGAAAGAATTAGGATGTAAAATAATTTACAATCATGAGGGTATCTTCAAATACAAGGAAGGATCTAATCAATTCTTCGTTTTAATTACCTAGTAAGTTAACAAGAGTGATTTCCACAGAGCCCATGCTCCATGCTGCAGTGTCGTGCTCTGCCTGTGTAGTGGCGCCTCTGTCCTCAGAACACTGTCCCTGCAGACCTCTAGGGCAGATCTTAAGGGAAAAGAAAGCAAGCAAGCATACCCATACACACACACAAACACTGTGTCTAGGCATCCTATTCGAACACGCTCTCTGTGGTAAACTGCAGGTGTGTAATCCCAGCAGTAGATCTTTCACTGCAATTATGAGAATCAGACACATTGAGAGTAGATTGAGAAAACTGTAGGTGGGCTCCAATTTTCAAATAAGAACTCACCTTCAATTTGCACCCATTCAGTTCAACGGGAAAGGCTTTGAACAAACACTTACTGAAGGCTCACTGATTTTGACCACCTGTTACAACTGAAGATAAAACGAGTATCTACGGATCCTTAGGACAAACCTCCTCAGAGATAAGAAGCAATTTGTACAAGGACACATGGCTATGGAGAGGCAAGCCCAGTTCTAATGGTTTCTGAAGCTCGTTTTCATTCTAATATGCTGCTTAGGACAAACGATTCTGCTCGTGCAAGACAGGACAGCTCAGGAGGACGCATGTGAGGTGCCTCGCAGTCGGATGGGCACCAAGCAGAAATGCCCCACGGGTGGCCACTGCTGTTACAACGGCTGGAAGTTACTGAGTTTTGTATATTCTCACTTCACAAGGAATTATAATGTGGGGGAAACACCTAAAATGAGTATCAAAGGTCTTCTGTTAATTGGGTGAGGCACTAAGAAAACCAGGCCCACTTTCCCACGTGACTCCAGTATGCCAAGACCAGGCTGCGGAAGACCCCTGCTCAGGATGGCGGAGACGCGGGGCTGCGCGGTGTCGCTGCTTCAAAGTGCACATGAGGACAGCCAGCGCTTTGCATTGCACACAGTAAATGCCCTGACATGCAGTGAAAATAAATGTATTTTTGGATGGTCCAGACACAGCTTAGAATATGCCACAAATGACGAACATCAACACGAACGCTGCGGACAGGCGAGAGCCCTTCGGAAACTGTGCCTGGGCCTGACGGAGCTCTGCTGTCAGGATGCCTTAGCGGGACCTGGGGAGAGTCTCCGGGCTTCCGATTCAGCACACTCAGCACCAGACTTCAAGCAGTCCGAGTCTAAACGAAACAGCATTTTTAGCACTGTCATGTGGTTGAGCGAGGACCTGTATGGGATTCTCAGTAGTCCAGAAAATCCTGTTGAGGGCAAGGGTCTCATTCTCAAGACTTTTTGGTCTCGCCATAACACCCATTCATGGGCACATCCCGTCCCCGGGACAGCTCTCCGCCAACGGGCAGCTGCTCCACACCGCGCGGAAGGCAACCCCGGTGTCCGCTGGCTGGAGGCAGGATCTGCAAGTTCTCAGGTCGGCCAGGCAGGTTACTTTCCCAGCTGCTTTTAAGCTGCTTTGGTCTTAAAGCCAGTCCTACTTTCTGTAGATCTCATCGGACTCTGGATCCATTGCAAAAGCTGACGAATCAGCTCAGGCGTTGAATTCCAAGGAAAGTGCTATGTGAGAGAAGCAGTGTGTCAGAGCACGGCGGACTGCCGCGCTCCACATCGTGAAGCAAGTCACTGGACACCACTGCACAGGGCACCCTCACCCGCCCACGGCTGCCTGGGGCGCTCCCCAGGTCAGGGCTCTGCAGTCCTGGTATCTAAGGTGGATCACAGATGAGATGAAAAACAGCCTCCCGTTGCACGGCCAGACCTAGGGGGATCTAGAAGTGGGGGTTCAAGAAGGGTCGACGATTATTAATTACTCAGGAATCATTCATCAGAGAATTACCTGAAAGTCTAGCTAACATGAACTATCCAGAAGGGTCTAAAAAACTTAAAGTCTAGTACCAAGAGAAAAATAACACCATTAAAAGAAAGTAGAAAAGTCACAAGGACTCAGATTCATAGGATTAAGAATGAGGAAGTTCTGCAAATATCATCGTGCAGTTCAAAAAGGCAGTGAGAGACGGAGGAAGACGTGGACTAAGAAAAGACTGAAGCGGTCCCCGCTTTAGTTAAGCATGCTGGGTCACAGAGGAACACTCACACGAAGGAGCGTTTACTAACCCAGAGGCAACGGCCCGGAGGAACCAGTGTGTGTTCACAGCTGAGCTGGTGCGCAGCCGGGGCTGAAGCCGCCCTCGGAGTCCACGCGACGGGTCTCATCATCTCCAAGTTTCCTCCGGAGCAGCTCCCCTCTGCTCCCAGGCTGGCGTGCTGGCCTGCCTCGAAAGCAGAGTCCAGGGCCGTCCCCCACCGCGGACTGGGCCGGCCGGGCCCTCACGGAACTCATCAGCGAGGCTGATGGAGCGGGCAAGCTGCGGCGCGGCGGATGCGTCCCCTCACCCTGGGCCAGGCGCCCATTCCCGGGCGGCCCATCACGGCCTCTGAGGCCTTGGGCAGAGACGGGCGGGGAGTTCCAAAGGGGCGGAGGAGGCGTGGGGGCCAAACTGTGCATCCACTCCTGAACTCGGGGGCACCTGCGCTGTACCAGGTATTATGAACTCCACCCAAATTTTGCTTCTTCCTAAATGGCAGCAGGAGACTCAAGGGAGTTGAAGACAAATATACAATTACAAACGGGGAACACCAGGAGAACTGCCACATAAAAGCCTGAGACGGGAGGAAGGAAGAGCGGCTTCATAGAAGTCGCGACTTTTTGCTGACCATTAAAAACTGAGTAGGATTTCAGGAGGCAAGAAAGGACGAGGGGGAGGGGGAGGCCCATCAGAGGCTCGGTCCCTATGGGGAGCCCAGAACCCCAGGCGGGGGCATGCGCCCCACTCACCTCTGTCTCTGGTGCCTAGTATAGCATCTGCCGCAGAGCAGCTCTCCAATCAATGTTAATATTTTAACATTAAATGTTAATAAGTATAAATAAATAAAAGGGAACATCAGCCGAATTATGAGAAGGTTTTGGTCTGTGGTAAAACACAAAGATCCAGTACGTGAAGAGTACTGGAACATACACACGGAAGGGTAAGCTTACTGCCGTACAACGGAGGGCCTGCCCTAAACGAAGCCTTAGACCTCAACACGGTGTGGGAAACATCCCTGCCCTGGAAATACGGACTAAACCATAGGCCCAGATATGCCAGAAGTCCCCTTAACTCTTCCTCATTTGCAACACGAGGCTGGCAAATTCCCTCCACATTCTTCAGAGCGTTGTTGTGAGAATCAAAGTTTAAAATGTGTATTAAAGGCAGCATTATTAATCTTTGTATCCCCCAGAGCATGTGTCACAGAGCTTTGGTGGGTAAATTTTTAATGCCTTTATCTGTTCACTGTAAAACTGTTCGTATGTAAGATATGTGCAACCCCTACAATTATCAACCCATTGCATTTGGTAGATAGTCAACAACCGTTGAAAAATGAATTGTTTCTTTGTTTTTGGCATATATTTTCTAAGAATATTTCCATTTAAACTCTAGTCAAGAAATGGGCATTGACAGTCTGTGATATATGAGACAACAGATTAGCCCCTAGGTGTACAAACATGAGCCGGCCACCCTTCCCTTCCTCAAAGAATTTACAATCTAATAAGGGGTATGAGATGTCTCTAAAATACCTGTAACACCAGGGAACACTGTTAAAATGGAAACTGGAGCAAACTACCCTGGGTGACAGTGGTCTCCAGGATGTTGCCATTAGCCCTGCTCCAGCCTCCTGGCAAGGAACAAAGCCTTTCCCCGTTGCTTGAGTCTGGGCTGGCCTGTGATTTCAATCACCAAGGGAATATGATGGAAGTGACAGGATGTCAGCCCCCGACCTAGCCTTCAAGAGCTTCCTGCTCGGTACCTGGGAGGCCCCAGTCTCGCAGTAAGAAGCGGCCCATCTGTGGGAAATCAAAGCACTCAGGGACAACATGCCACATGGAGATCGGGGAGAGCCAGGTAGCACGAGGTGCAAGGCAAGAAGCCACCTTAAAACGGACTCTCCAGTCTCAGTGACCGGCTGGGGACATACCAGGTAAAGAACTTGGCTGAGACCTTACCTCCCTTCCGACCCAAAAATCATGAGCCAAGTAAAATGGGTCTTATAAGCCACAAAGTTTGGGTTAGATTTTTAGGTAGCAAGAGAGAAGTGGAATATATGCAATCAAAAAGAGAAATTAATTCCAAAGTAGAAAATAGGGAAAGATTCATGGAAAGGGGCATGTGAAGAATAGCTAACAACTGGATGCAAAAGAAAAGCTACAGGGGAGCATAATTTTTCACAAGGAGACTTGAATATAAAATGACTTCAAGGAGGTGAGAAAATTAAATATAATAGATTTTCTATTTAAGCAATGTCCAGAAAGTTAGGTTGATTTAGATATGGAGTATATAAGAGGAAATTCTAAGAAATTTTTAATGGGAAGAAGGTTGGGTCAAAAATTGAAAATGTATTGAAGGTCAGAGTAAGTTTCAGAATGACATCCTGTAGCCAGCTGGGTAAGCAGTTTGCAGGTCGTAGTATCTTCTCATCTGTCTTCCGCTCCCCACCTGGCCCACATCTCCATGATGCCCCCAGCCTCCTAGATCAGCTTTCTGATTTCCTAGATTTCTCTCTGGTCTCACCCTTTTGTCCTACAGCAACTAACATGATCATTTAAAAAATATAAATTGGATTATGTCACTCTCTATTCAAAATTCTTTGAGAAATTTCTTTCATACTTAGAATAAAATTTAAACACCTTGTCTTGGCATCTGAAAAGGCCCCTATAATCTGTTTTCTACCCACTTCTCCAGACTCATCTCCTTCCACTCCATAGCCCCCCACCCCACTCCCACCCTCCTCCGCGGTTCCTAGAGCACGTCAAGCCCATGTCGCCTCGGGCATTTCACGTGTGTTCCCTCTGCCTGGATGCTCTTTTGGGTCATGAAAATCTCATCTCCTAAGACAGGCCTTCCCTGGCAGCCTGAAGCGGCGCCACCTGAACCAGAGACCACCCCGTCCCGTTAAACTGCTTTGTTTATTTCCCAGCTTTGATCACCACCCGACACTGTATTGACATTTCTTATTTGTCTCCCATTCTAGATCCAGATGTCAGGGGTTGGACCTGTTTTGTTCATCACTGTATCTCCAGTACCTCACACAGGCCCAATGTACTGTAGATGCTCAATCAATATTTCCCAAATAGTGGGTATCAGAACCATGCTTTAGGGGGAGTGTGCAGAAACAGTTATCCCAGCAGGCCTGAACAGCTACCTCAGAAAGGCCTGTGCACAGAGGGAATCGGGGTTTTGGAAGGGTTCCCGTGATTCTATAACTAATAAGACTGTCTCACTGTGCCTAAACTTTTTGCATATATGGTATGGCTTATGCTGAAAACCTGCTCCCCTTTTGGGAGTCTGGAATTTGGATACATGCCAGGCAGAGAACAGTTACATGGCCAGCACCCAGTAACCACTCTGGAAACTGAGTCTCTAGCATGCTTCCCTGACTGGCAACATTTCACACCTGTTGTCCCAAGTCTTTGCTGGGAGAATTAAGCGTATCTGGAAGCCTTCACACTGGGAAGGGACTCTGGAAGCTGTGCCTGTTTCTCCAGGACTTTGCCCCATGTACATTTTCCTCTGTTGAGTTTGCTCTGTACCCGTTTGACCTGATTAAAGCCCCTGAGCACCAGTATGTGCTAAGGCCTTGAGTCCTACTGGTGAATCACCAAAACTTGGGTCTTGGGAACCTCCCGACAGAAGGAACATTCTTGAAACAGCTCATAGGTGGACTTGAAGACTGAAGCAAGTATTGCCAAAGAGGCTAGTGAGGAAGGAGGCTACTGCACTGGTCCAAGGGAGAGAGAGGATTCTATTGGTGGAAGCAAGAAGAGTGATTGTGTGAGTACATCTTGCCAAGGAAATTTTTTATGCTTTTAAGGTAATCACTGGATTACAAGAGATTAAGAAAGAAGAACTCAGGACAAGGAAACACTAAATGTGGGCTGTTTTTAAACAGTGGAGGAAAAAATAAACTATCGTGGTTTTAGGGCAGTCTACAAGAACATTACAGTGAGTGGGTATGAGTATATTTTTAGAAAGCAGGTAGAAAGCTTGAAGATTCAAGAGTTATTTCCCAAAGAGGACCCTGGTAGATGGGCTTAAGAACAGAAATGGGATCAAAAATATGAATAAAAGACTCAAGGTGGATCAAAGACCTGAATGTAAGTCATGAAACCATAAAACTCTTAGAAAAAAACACTGGCAAAAATCTCTTGGACATAAACATGAGCGACTTCTTCATGAACATATCTCCCCGAGCAAGGGAAACAAAAGCAAAAATGAACAACTGGGACTATATCAAGTTGAAAAGCTTCTGTACAGCAAAGGACACCATCAGTAGAACAAAAAGACATCCTACAGTATGGGAGAATATATTCATAAATGATGTATCTGATAAGGGGTTGACATCCAAAATATATAAAGAACTCACGCACCTTAAGAAACAAAAAGCAAATGATCCAATTAAGAAATGGGCAGAGGACATGAATAGACACTTCTCTAAAGAAGAAATTCAGATGGCCAACAGGCACATGAAAAGATGCTCCACATCACTAATCATCAGAGAAATGCAGATTAAAACCACAA
>JAQQAC010003801.1:32277000-32314102 GCA_029783875.1 Phataginus tricuspis | reverse complement strand
AAAAAAAAAAAAGCCCTAAGCAGGCTCTAAAGAGCATACTGGGTTTCGTTTCTGTAAAAGCCCCCCGCTTTATTCACCACCAAAGGTTGCCTTGCAAATTTAATTTTTCATGATGCTCTTTCCACAACCTGCAATAATTCGTTTGAATCAGTTTTGTGCATACTGTAGGAAATCGCTGGAAGATAAGTACATGCTTTATGCTTAGCTTGCATTAGTCATTACTTTCCCTAAGAAATAGCGATTTAAAGATACATGTAACATTTTCTCCTAGAAACTCTCCTGAGACCTGGACTCTAGCTTTGCCCCAAGGACGAGCCCTGACTCTGCTCTGGCCACTGTCCAACCCCCCCAAAGAGGCGAGGCCCCTACATCCCTATCACAGGCAGAGGAGCCGCATCCTGTTCTCTCTGAGACTCAGGGAGACAACAGCCCGCGTGGGTGTGGGGCGGCCTGACCTCAGAGTGCTTACAGCGCCACCTGGACTAGGCCCCCCGCACACGAAGCGGGCTTGGTCACACCAAGAGGCCACGCTGCTCTCAAGGGACCGTGGCGGCTACTCGTCCAGGAGGTGCTTCCGGCACACAGCCCCACGGTCACGACCAGGAGGGGGGGGGAAGGGGGGGCAGGCCAGGCAGAGCAGAAGACTAGATGAGGCGGAGGGGGAAGATGCCACTTGAATGTGTACTTCCCCACACACCGAGGGGCTCTGGGTCCCTCGGCACCTCATTAGCAGAGGCCTTTCCCAGCAGCCGTGAAACAAGTGCAGATTTCTGGGAGTGCTGGAGAGAACTGAGCAGTACTTGCCACTACAACTAATACTGTAAACTTAAAAATTAACTTTTTGAGAAAGTGGTTTGAATGAATTTTTTTATCCTATTCAGAATGTATTTATCTAATACAAAGTTAACAGGAGCCCTATGCAATATTAAATAGGGATCTAAAAGTATATTATCCCTTAGAACTCATGAAAGCCTTTAACTAGTAAGCAATAGACTAATATTATTTTCATAAGAACAAACAATTAGCTGAGCTTTTTGCTGCCAGTTGCGTACACTTTGGTTCCTTCACCCCTGCAGTAGGCAAATCTCACTACGTTTTTTTCCTGGGACAGATCTGGGTGGCTAGTTCTTTGGTTTGTTTTCTTGTCCTCGTATCTACATTTTGATTCATAATCAGAACTGTTTTTCATATTTTTGAATTCCAAAGAAGGTGATGTGTGTAAGACAAACGCAAATTTAGAAGTGGGATGCGGGGGTCTCCACTGTGAAAGGGAAATTCAGCCAACCCCTTCCCGCAGAGCCACTCTTACAATTACTGTTTCCTCGATCAGCCTGGAAAGACAATACGTACTTTGGAGAAATCTGTTCAGCTGGCCGGCTGGATGTTGCCTTGTATCTTAATTGTTCTGCTGGACTTGGTTAATAGAATTCCAAGTCATGAAAAGTCTATTCTGTTCCCCATATTAAGACCTCAGTGGCTTGGCAGTTATATTTAACAGGCTTTGAAAAGAAATGAGGATAGGGAAGGATAGAAACTGAATGCTTAATCTTTATACACACATGTACATCAAGAAGAAACATAAAATATGAGAATTACATAAACCAGGCCCTTTCAACAACATTTCCCTTTTTAAAACGCATGTCTCGAAGGTAATAGAAATCAGTTCTTGAGAAAATGAAACATGACTATTTACATATCTTTTCTTCCTCATTTATCTAATGAGGCTTACTCATGTGCCCTCAAGTTTTAATAGAAAGGGGGCAAAAAAATAGAACTCTGCTTCTTTTTATAATGAAATACAAAACCACAGTTGGAAGATTTGGGAGGAAAGAAACAGTCCAAGAACTTGAATGAGACCTTTGTTGCTTTAAAAAGCTCTCCAAGCCAGAACGTCCTCATTACATTGTCTCAACTTTAGCATCACATAACTGAGAAAACAGTCCCAGAACGGACATGACCTCTGGTTATAAGAGAAGGTGCCACAAAGAAGTGAACAGCTTCATCGCCAGTCTTAGTTTTTTCCCCAAACATCTGACATAAATATTTGCCTGTTCCAGGATCTTTACATCTACAGCTGCTCCTCGCATAAGCTGCTATATTCTGCGTATTCCACAAGACGGTGCCCTCTCCCTAGGAAGAAGGCCTCCTTTATAAACAGCTAAACCACACATTTACACTCCCTGCCCTAAAATGAATTTAAATCCGACTTTCCATAAATGAAATCTCTAAGGGATGAGCAAATTCTTGAATAAGTCTAATGAAACCTTTGAGACGATGGAAGTCGATGCCCCATGAAGTGCAGACCTGTCTACAGGCTCAAACCAGGGGCAGGGAAGGTTCCTGGGTGACCAGAAGGATGTCAGCATACTGTGTCCACCCCGACTGTTCCAAGCAGTCCTGGGCAACAGAAACAGTGAATCTCATGCGAATTTTAATGTTTAGTACTCACATCAAAAAGTTAAAGAAAAGGCAAAACTTGTTTTATTACTACATGTTACTTAACCAACATATCCAAGGCATTTCAAGGTGTATTCAATACAAAAATTATTAGTAAAGCATTAAAATCATTAGTAAAACATTTTATGTATTTTCTCTGTACTGGTCCTGAGGTGCATTGGACACTCCCAACACCAGCTCCCGCTCAAGTGCTCAGGCCACAGAGAGCGAGCACACAGGACAGCACACGTCCGCAGAATCTAACCTATGTCACTTGGCACCAAACTTAATTTCTGATTAAAAATCTAAAATTCAGCCTGTATTTCCTAGGCCACATAATAGGTACAAGCAAAAAACGCAGAGACTTTTTTCTCACACTTACCACTGATACAAAGGGGTGCGTGTACACATGCTTTTCTGCTAGAAATCGTATGAAAACAATTGGTCTAAATTCCATTTGTCTCTATAATCTTTGGACTAAAGACTAATCTATAGATATAAATAAATCCTGCCTTCATTAGTAATATCTGTGTGACTGACATAGCCAAGGATAAAATATATAGGAAGCTGTAAGAGACCCCAAGTTGCAAGCTCTCACACACCTAAGATGGGTAGTACGGGTCCCGTGTATCATTTTTTAAACCCATTAAAAGGGGATTGTGGGTTTTAAGAATTCTCTATTTAAGCAGTTCTGCTAGTTAGAACTTCCTGAATCACAGATAGTAAAAGTATAAACAGCCTATTTATCAATCTCAGTTTTCTTTCTTGGTAATATATTGTATTTCTACATGAAGAATGGGGAGTTGATACAAAGTGTTCTTGACCGAAATGAAAAGGGCTGACTTCTCACCAGCCACAGGTTCTGAGAAGAGACCGGGTTTTATTTTTCTCGCCGAGCAGGCAGCACAGGTTTGAAAGCCGACCTCGCTTCTTTTCCGAGATGCGCTCATGAGAGCCGTGGAACACAATCCCTTTGAGAAACCGCAGCAGCGCGAGGTCACACTGCTCTTGCTCGGTGGAAAAATGGCTAAAGAAAGTATTGTCTCTGGTCTGCGCGTGAGTCTCCAGGGTCCCCTGCCCTGAGTTCCGAGGCACCACAGGCTGAAAGCGAGCAACGTTAACTTCTTCCTTAGTGATCGCACGCACACCCAGAGGGTCTGCGACCCTCACGCTCCCCAAGCAAAGCCTCACCCCCCCGGGGCTCTGCGAGATAATCCTGACATTCGATGGGAGTGAACTGACAGGCGGATTTAGATCCTGCAAGGGAAAAACCAAAGTTAGCGGTAAATTAGATTCAAAAAAGTCCTCTAACTGTGTAGCATAGCCGGTTATACGTTGTATCGAAGTAATATGTATATTTTAAGAAGTTACGAAAAGTAATAAAAAGGGAAAAAAACACAAAGAAAACAATCCCTCAGAAGGTTGTACAAATGTACAATTTAGAGGTGCCTTCGCACAGTCTACTGGATCCTCACAGAACTGTAGAATCGAGGCCAGGTACTATTACTTCATTTTATGAATGAGAAAAGTAAGACTAAGAAAGTCTCCTACTAAAAGCTGATGAAATAAGGAATATAAAAAAACCTGCTACTTGAAAAATCTTAGAGATGCTCCAACGACTTAAAGGAAGCGTTAGTTTATGATCCCTGGGCATGGACCACTCTTCTGTCCGGGTGGAGACAGATCTCTTTCCTGAGGGTCTGGTACAGCCCTCGCGTATTTCTTTTTCCCACCAGCTGGGACCACTTTCAATCCTGCCCGAGTGAAAGGGGACCCCCAGAGGCTTCGCAGCAGCTTCCATGGCAATGTGGCTCCGCGTACCAGCACACCCTCAATTCTTTCAGATGACACAGACAGGCCTGGGGACAGATTATCCCAAAGGCAGAAGAAACAAATTAGCAACTGAGTCAAGTTGGGTAAGTGGGTGTTTTGCGCTGTGCGTATTAATAAAAATTACATTGGAAAATTCTGCCGCAGGAGTCAGGGCTCGCATGAAAATACTTCATGCAAGTAAGTGGAAGACAATGATTTGGAGTCCAAACGCCCTGTGGAGCCAGAGCCCCCACCAGACCCAAACAGCGAGGAGGCAGGAACCGGATCCCACTTCACGGTGGCCACACGCCGGCGCACCCACCTCAGCCAAGAGCGAACCTGCGTTGGTGAACCGCTTCGGGACCTGCCCCAGCACAGCCTGCAAACGTTTGCTTCGGAGCGATCAGGCACCCCCGTGGCCCCGGCACGAAGCGCAGGAACAACAAGCAGAATTACATACCCAAAAGTTAAGGAGGTCCCCAGTAACCACCATGGAGAGCTTTCATTTCTATTTCAGCATTAAATTTCATCAACAGTAAATCAAAGGCTCTAGTATTTTTTGGATTATAAAGCTTTAGAAAACTAGAATTTGCCTTATTCATAAACTTGTTACCACTTATTTATGACTTACGGTGAAATTATAGTAAATTTTAAATTCTACTACTCTTACAGAAGTAGGATAATCTCAGCATTTACGTTGGATAAAACTGTTTATATGTGCATCTAAAATATACCCACATTAAAATAACGTTAACATCACAGACTGTTCAGATCCCTGACAAGCCATATTTGACAAATTTTATTCATAGGTCAGCATGATTAACATTTATGATTCACATTTGTAACTTAACTCAAATATATTTTGTTTACTGGTTAATCAAGTCCAGCACAGTTTCCCAGGACCTCCTTTCAGTAGTTTCAAAATATCATTGGCACATGGTTATAAATTCATCACCTATCATATTTAAGTTATTTCACCATCTCTCTTCAGGGGCTTTATCCATGAACAGTAACCAATTTTACTTTTCTAAACTACTTATTTTATTTCAGTTCCCTAGATTACTAATATTCTGTATTTTAAAATATTTCTGTATAGCACTACCAGGCTTTAAAATTTCTAAGGCATACAAAGGTTCGCTTTTTTTTACCCCTTTTAACACATATTGCTTTCCATTAAAAAGACAAAATTTCAATCAAAATCTCCATAAATCTAGTGAGTCACAAACATCCCACGCTGAGGTATACCCCATTCTTTCCACCCTCTCGGATTCTGTAGTTTTCAGCTAATACAAAATTTGTTCCTTCCTGTTATCTGTTGAAAATGATAGGTTATTTCTGAAAACAATTTCCCAAACTGATATACTTTTGCTATTTCATCTTCTTTTTCCTTTTCTGAAAAATTGGTTCAACCAGGCCAGAACTGAACTATTTTCAGCAGCCTTTCTGAGAATGATTACCTCCCAGACCATCAATAACTGGAGAAATCCCAAGAGCTTAGCTGTTACCTTTTGTAAAATAATATACCGATTAACTGTAAAAGTCATCCTGACTTCAGTATACACTCTTTGAAGCCCTACAATTCCTCTGGGTAATATAGAGAGCTTTTAGTTTAAGAAGCAGTTTTCAGAAAAGTTAATGAGGTTTGTTAAGGCTGTGATTTTTTTTTATTTTTGCTACTCACTTTTCATTTCAAAAGTAAAACTCCTCTATTGCAGCACACGAAGCACACAGAGATGTGTGCACACCCATCACCTGAGATCGGTCCAGAGACCTGACGACATCTTTTCACCACTTTTTCTGTGTTCAAACAAATACAATATATGCATATATAAAATGTGAGGATGTGTATTTTTTCGCTATTTGGTTTTACAGAAACAAGATCACAGCTGCATGACTGCCATGTGTGCTTCTCAGCCTCAGGTACATCACTGTGGGTCAAAAGATAGAGACATCTTTAATGGCTACACAATATTATGGAGAATGGATAGTCCACATTTTATTCAACCTGTTTATCATTTTTGGTCTTCCTCATGGATTTCAGCTATTTGCTGCTATAAGCATGTGATCTTGTTTTATAAGAAATATATATTTGGTCTTCCTCCAAGAAGATTCTGGCACAGGGCTCCTAAAACCCTTGGAATGTCCTAAGTGAAGAGCCTAAAAAGGTATCTTTGTTATGCTAATGCAACAACTTTTGGGGGGGGGCTCTCCCCCCAAGGATGGTGGCTGGATGCCAGGGCCGTCTGTCTACCAGGTGACTGGAGAGTTCAAACTTCCAGTCTCCCCTCCCACACCTCCAGAGAAGGGAGAGGGGCTGGAGGCTGAGTTCAGTCACCAAGGCCAATGATGTAATCAACTATGTTTCTATGCAATGACGCCTCCATGACACTTCCGAGGGCAGGGTTCAGAGAACCTGCAGGCAGGTCCCAGGTGGAGGTGACGGGAGCCGTGTCCCTCCCCAGGCCTGTGCATGTCTCCTGCCACCTGTTCCTGAGTGGTATCCATATAATAAACCGGTAATCCAACAAGTAAATGTTTCTCTGAGCTCTCTGAGCTGCTCTAGTGAATTAATTGAGCTGAAGGGGGCCTCAATGGAACCTCCTTTTATAGCCAGTAGGTCAGAAGCCCAGGCAATACCCTGGACTTGCTTCTGGCATCTGAAGGGGTGGGGATGCCAGCCGCATAGGACTCAGCCCTTAACCTGTGGGATCTCATGCTCTCTCTGCGCAGAGGGTCAGAACTGATTTTAATGGTAGGACACCCAATTGGTGTCCAGAGAATTGCTTGTTGGCAGGAGGAAGCCTCCCCCACACATCAGAATTGCGTTTGGGGTTCCAAGTAAAACCCCATGAATAACTGCACATATGTTTACATAAAACCACTTTCATTTCTATGGGATAGATGTTCCCAATTAATGGGTCAAAGATTATGGCTGATTTTTAATAAGTGGATATTTCTTCAAGTTGAAAATCAAAGTTCAGAGGACAAATTGGCAATATATAGCAGGATGAAAATGTATGTATCCTTTGACTCAGAAATCCCACTTCTAGGAATTTTTCCTAAAGAAATAACTGAGCAAATGAGCATAGATTTTTTTTTAATGTATGTATATGGATTTTATTTTAACCTTTCTATAAAAGAGGAAAACATGAAACACCCAAAAACTCAAGGAAACTATTAAAGTATGTTTGACACACTCAACAGAACATTAAGCATACACTAAAACTGAGTGTATACTGTGCATAACAAATTATGAAAATACATATTTACTGGCAAGGAAAGGTGTTTATAAAATATTGCTAAATAAGAAGGAAAACACCTAATTGTATTTCACTTCTGCCAAACAATTTCAAAGAGAGAAGGATGTTGAGGATGGACAAGCCAAACTGCTAATAATGTATTTTTCTATAATAACATTAAGCATAATTTTTTCACTTCATACTTTTGTTTGTCCAAAGTTTATTTGACCAACAAAACAAATATAGACATTTATTGTCTATCTATATATCAGGCACTACGCTAAGCACAGTCTTGAAAAAATTAGTAACTTAATGAAAGCTACTCTGTGTGTCTGTGAAGGTAGGAGAACAGGGGACCAGGGAAAGTAAGAGGGGGGCTTTAAGAGGCAGAGAGGGTGGGTCAAAAGCTCAGAAAACATTTGAAATTGTATAATTCAACCTTCCTGACACAGCCTGTGAGATGTCGCCGTGTCCAGTGTCCTGTGAAAGTTCTATTAATCGCGGAAGGTCACTGAGCAAAAACACCACAGATGACCAAGACTCGGATCTTAAGGTCTCGCTCTGCTCGGCAACAGGATATAAGCTGAAATCACGCATGTGGCTCCCAGGCAGAGGGAGTAAAACCAAGTACGCCTTCTCCACCCTCTCGCCTTCCATCTGGCAGCTGGATATTGATGAGCTGGGCACCCTTGAAAACCACATCTTGAAGGTCAGCCTAAGCTCCTGAATGACCCTGGGTGACCCAGCCAGGAAGCACCACCACGCCTGAACAGCCTGAGAGACACCAAGTCACGAGTTACATCAGCGGCTGGTCCTTACCATAAATTCCAGCAAGACAACCACGAACCAGAATGAGAGGGACAAAGCCAGGAGACAGGAGAGGCCGCTGGGCATCACCCGGGGCCCAGAGGGCAAGCCCTTCTGCCCTTGCCCCACATGACCTCTCAGGGAGGGAGGGGGAGGGGAAATGTGAGGTCACGAGCATCTTACCCAGAGGGACTAAGGCTTTCAAAACCACCCCAACAAGGTATTCAAGTTTGAACAGACTAAAAATGTCAGCTGTTCAAATTGTTCCACACAAATACGTTTACCAAATGGGGCTAAAGAAGGGATTTCTGGCTATACAGGGGGTACAGCTTATGGACTCATGCCATTCTGAAAAAAATAGGTATTATATTTAATGGGAAAGATGGAGGAGGATGCAAAGGCTTGGCAAATGCTCAGGTTTTTCTTGCTCGCTGTCAGCCAAACACAGAAATGGGTGCGGATCTGTTACTCTCACTTCGACCATAAATAGAGCAGCCCACACGCTTTCGCCCCAGGCACTCCCAAATGAGATTCTTTGAATTTTAAGCAGCTAGATGATCCACTCAGCCAAAATCACAGTCAAGGGAAAGGGAGGAGAAAGTAATCAAGAGACTGGTAAGCAAATTTATGGAGGAAACTCTACTGGACATGATCCTACATGACTTATAGAGTGGAGATGAGACGCACGTAAGCCAAGGTGAGTTTCTTGAGCTACTGAAAGCATAAAGCAGGAACATATCTCAAAAGCACAGATGTGAACCTCAAAGGATCTCAAAAGAACTTGTAAGTCAGGTCCCCGGCTCTGAGCACCCAGGACCACCAAGAGTAGGAAGTGTGCGGCCCCCGACCTCCTGCAGCACAGCCAGCCCCCAGGACAGCTTAGGCTTGGTCTTTCTGCTTATACTTTTGCCCTTCTAGACTCTGATTCCTTTTACACACACACACACACACACACCCTACATACATTCTTACACATGCATGTGGACACACGGACATGCATACACACCCACATTCACACCATTCTTTTCGATCCTTTGTCCTTCCTTGTAGCCAAAAATATGCTAATTTTTTCTTGAATTTTTCTAATGCTGCCAAGAAACTATTTGTATTTCGCTTTTTATGAGTGCATCATTTATAAAATAATATGGGCAACATGTCTATTGAATGGTTGAGGCTAACTTGTCCTTCAGAGGAGAATTAATACAGTTTGTACTGACCAGTTCAGTTCCCTCGGGGATCTCCTATTACTTGAGGAGCTAGAAGAGAAACCTTATCAAATATCAAATGTTATTTACTAGTGAGAAAACATAATTCCCTTCTGCATCCCCAGAGGGATTTTGGTCACCCTGGCTTTACTCCATCCCACAGGGTTCAATTTGATATCACTATTACCCTTCCAGAAATAAGGGGTTTGAGTGTGTATCTACCTGGCGGAGAAGCCGGGATATTAGACAGCAGCTCAAATTAACTCAAACGATATGTACAGAGTGTTTACTGTGTGCCAAGTACTAACAAAAGACTTAAACCAAAGAACAAGTCAAATTAAAAACAACACTAAGAATGCAGAATCATCTACCCCAAACCCTGTGTAGATTAAAAGCAGAAAAAGGGAGTAAAGATTGAGGAAAACAGACCAGATGAGGCTGTCTTCCAGAATTTAATAGGGCTTCTAGGTCTTTTTGTCCTCTCACCCCTGAAAGAGGAGACAAATTAAAGTTCCGTAATTCCACTATTTGACTTTAATTCAAATTAAAGTCACATAACATACTGCAACGGAAGAGAAAAAGGTTCCCTTGTCTTCACTATTTTCATTCCCTCCTACAAAGTTATGAAGTAAGAAAGTTTTGTTTTGCTGGTCCAAAAAGAAAAATACCAAGAGCTGCTGAAGGGGGAAAAACTAGGGTAGGAAAACAGAAACCAGAGTGAGCCATGAGAAGGGAGTTAAGAGGGTCAGCGGACAGCGAAGGGAGGGGTGGATGGCTCTGTCAGCTCCGATCGAGAACTACCTAAAGCAAGAACAATTAGAACTCACTGGCTGAAATGATAAATGAGTGAAAGATGGTGGGAAAAAATTTTTTAAATGAAAAAGAAAACAACTGTATGTGGATGACTTTAAGGTTAAATAAAAAGAACACAAGAAACAAAAAATACAATAGCAAATAAAAGGCAAGAAATAAGCTCTCAGAAGGAAACAGAGGAAGTGATAATAAGGAAAGAAATAAATAACTAACAGAAAAAAAAGAATACAATAAAAATAGGTAGAAAAAATATTTAAAAAAGGTAAAAAGTCAGCGAGTTTTTTCTTTTATAATGATATAAAATTGAAAAATAAAATGAAAAATAAAAATGTTTTTCTGCCATGGTAAGCCTCAGATTTTGGCTAATATCCATAGGAAACAAAAACAATAGCAGATTCAATATATTTACTACATCACAGTATCAAAAATAACTGTTAAATAAGAGCTTCCCTAGGCCTGTGAATGTCTGAATGTGTTGGACAAGTTTGATTTCCTTATAAGAGACATTAGTGTTAAAAGAATTTAAGATATACTTGTAAACTATAATTATACTATCATATATAATAAAATGTTTTGATTAAAGTAGATTCTCAAACAAATAACTTTTTAAATAAACCCTATGCTGCACAGCACTTATTAAATGTGCTACTTACACTGTAGTAACTTGTTAAAAAGTAGAAAAATAAGATTTTCCTTCATTTTTATTTTCATTTGAGATAACACTTTGAGAATTCAAATCTGTAAAGGATCCTTCTTCCATAAAAAGGATAAAATGGAAGCGTTTTGATTACAAACTATTGCCTCTGTCAGCACATTCAATGACTCTTTCTCTGTCTGCAACATCTTTCCTTCCTGAAGCATTCATCTCTATCGAGCACCTACTCCCTAAAGTCTTCTTTTCCATGGCAATCCTCTGCTGGTCTTCCTACATCCTCTCTGACCACTGCCCCTACATTTTAGACTCTGATTTTACAATCTTCTATTTTAAGATATTTCCAGTGCAGTAAAGTAACTCATTTGTATCACCATTTCTCCTTCTCTTTGCCAAAAAAGAATCAAGAATAGAAAAGTAGGCTCTAGTCTGTGGGTATTATAGACATGTATAATGCTATTAAGGGAGATAAGAATTCAGAGATGCTGAATTTTATTTCATGACATAATTTCTTTGCATCATGGAGCAAGGCATGCTACCTGATGGTAGAATGGAGAAGCATACAATTATCTTAAATGTCATACCTAGAAGATGGAAAGATTTGAAATTAACCTTTGTGACTGGGGATTATCAATAAATCATAATCAACATCTTCCAATATAAGATGTCAGGTAATGATGTATGGTTTTCCATTCTTAAGTAAGCTAGTTCACTGGTAACATCAAAACACACACACAAAAGCTCTATTATAAATAAGTTCTGGAATTCTCAACTAAGAGTTGCCAAATTTGACACCTAAAGAAAGTAACCTGCAAAAAAGAATTTTCCTACTTCTTCATACCTGCTTTGTCACTAAATTCCACATTGGCCAAACAAATACAATGCCTGAGTCATAGGTTTTCTCTGATTAGAGACACAGACCCTTTTTCATTTGCTTTTAGAATAGTATTTGTGCTCATAATGATGATATGTGCCAGTGCTGTTTCCAAGCCAGTCCTTCTTAATTCCTTGAGGACACAAGCCAGGAACGGGAAGTGATAGGCCTGAGGCTGAGAGAGGTGGTGGGTGCCTCTGCAGATAGGAAGCCGTGAAATGGCTTAGTCACAGCTCACCCCCTGAAATAGCAGAGATGGCCAGCTTATTTACATCAATGAACGTTGAGCAATTATCATTTAAGATTAAGTAGAATTATGTATTTGATAACCAGCATATGTGCTGACTGAGGCATGAAAGAATGAAGACAGGTCCCAGGAAGCGCATCAACTGATCGGGTTTTCCTCTTCAGCTGATCAGTACCTAGATGAGCTGGTGAGAACTCAATAGGCCAGTAGTGTGCTCTGAACACAGGGGGGAAATCCCTCATAAATGCTTGGGGAAAGAAAAATAATCTCCAATTAGTCTTTTATGAAACATGAACTTCTTGTTGCCATACATGAATTATCAAATCAAATCAATAACAAGGCAATCCATTCTCATGTGTTGCAGATGGCTCTGTAATACCTCACCCAGCTGCTTTAAACATCAGTCACTGCTGTGTGCACCGCCAGACTAGACGTCGTATTCACTTCATCTGTAGTCACAAAACTGTGACACCAGAGAGGGTGACGCTGAAGGAGGAGGCTGCTCCGAACAGACACCTCCTTGGTTCATTTATCTATTCATTGAATCCTTTCAAGAAAATGCTTATTAAACTCCTTCAACATGCAAGATGGTAAGGGTTTATACAAAGATAAATCAGGATGTAACATTTGAAATAAACTTTGAAGAACAGGTAAGATGTGACACGCAGAGTGCAAGGGAAGAGAGTGTGAGGGGCGAGGCAGAAAATAAGGTGAGGACAGGGAACAGAGCGCAGCGCAGCTGGGCCTTTTACTCCAGATGTTAGCTACTGTATTATTCAATTCTGCATGCAGAGAGAAAATGAGAGTAAGACATGACTGACTGCTCATGCCATGAGAATGCCCATCGGAAAGCAGGCTTCAGTTTGCCACAAATTTCCATCACCAGCGGCAGAAAACAGCCAGAAGGCTTCAGTCCGGATGAACAGACTGCACACACTGCAGGAAATGCTCACTCTTGAAATCTTCCTTCATCTCCCCATGTCCCAACCACCACACACACGTCTGACAAACTAGTTATTTGTAAAACGCACAGAACACTGCAAGGCATATAATAAGTATCAGACATGTATTAAATAAGTTAAATAAATAAATGAATCCTTGATTCTCCCTTTTGCTTAGAGGCAACACCTGTAAGACAACAAGACCCCAAGAAATGGAACCAGTTAAGCCAGGAAATTTTTGGATAATAAACTCAACTGTTCAGATTATTTCTCTGGGTGTCACTGTCCATCGGGATATTTGTCTATTTCTTTTGTGGGTTTCTGGGGATTTACTGGCCTAAGTGGATAAGCTTACCCTATACTCTTTTTTACCTACTTAGTATCTGTAATGATATTCTCTCTTTAATTCTTGATACTGGTAAGTCATTTTTCTCTCTTTGCTTCTTCATCAATCTTAGCAGCAGTTTCTAGTCATTCATCTTTTCAAAAAAATCAGTCGTCAAATTTGTTTGCGTTCTCTGTTGTTTTTTTCCTCTTTCTTCTTTCTGCTTTTATCCTGATTTCTTTCTTTCTACTTACTTTCTGTTCAATGTGCTTTATTATTTTTCTAACCCCTGAAGATGAGAACTTATAGCAATGATTTAGAATCTTTCACCTTTCCTAATATCAAGTTTAAAATATAAATCTACTTCTAAGCTCTGCTTTTACTACATCTCATAAATTTGGTGTCGACATCTTTGTCATCATTCAGTCAGAAATACCTTCCAATTTCTCTTGTAAATTCTTCTTTGACCCATACTCAGAAGTGTGTTTTTAAATTTCTGAGTACCTGGGGATTTCCTGTGTGTGCATGTATGCTGCATACTTACTTTTTATTTCTAATTTAATTCCTCTGTGGTCACAGAACACAGTCTGTATGATTTTACCTTTTGAAATCCATTTAGACTTCTTTTATGATCCAAGTATTGCCCAAGTATTAAGTAAATAAAAAAAGGAAACTCTTGATTCCCCCTTTGCCTTAGAGAAGGATAAACCTTCCACCTTAACGAATGTCCTATTACCCTTGAAAAGAATGTGTATTCTTATGTTTTTTAGTTTACTGTCCTGTGAATGTCAAATCAAGGTGGTTGGTAGTTTCAGAATTGTCTATATCCTTATTAAATCTTCTCTCTTTAATTCAGTTCTAGCAATTATTAAAAGAAGAACACATTATAAAGCTATGAACATGGATTTGTTTTTTCCTTTCTTTAATTCTGTCGGTTTTAGCTCCAGATGTTTTGAATCTCTGTAATTCGACACAAATACATTTGATTGCTATATTTTCCAGATGAACTAAGGCTTTCATCATTTTATAATATCTACATTGGTTTCTTTGTCTGATATTAACATATTCATAAAAGTTTCCTTATACTGTTTATAAGGTAGTCATTTTCCACCCTGTTCATTTCAATTGCTCTATGTCTTTAAAGTATATCTCCTATAAATAGTGGGTGCTTGGATCAAACTTTTTAAATTCAGTCTAACAACCTCAACCTTTGAATTGGAATGTTTAGGTTTCTTGCATACAATCTAAGTGTAGGAATGGCTGGGTTTAGGTCTACAGTTCTGCTGTCTGTTCTACCCTTGGCCAGTCTGTATACTCTCACCCTATTCCTCTTTTTCTGCTTTCACCTGGCACAATAGAGCATTTCTTAGGATTCTAATTCACTTCTTATTTAGATTTCCCATCTATCTTCTTTATATTCTATTTCAGTGATTATTCTAAAGATAGCAACATGCCTTCTTAATTTATCAGTTTAGGTTTAACACTGTGCCACTTCATGTAACATATAAGAATCTTACAACAGTGTAATTCCACTTACCTCCAAATTTTTTATTATTATTGTCATATATTTTTATATCATCCCATGTGATAAAGCCCCACCATTTGATACTATAATTTTTGTTTAAACATTCAGTTGTCTTTTAAGGAAATTAAGAGAAAGGAAAAAGTAGTCTTTTAATGTTTCCCTGTGTCTATGGTCTACTGCTCTTCATTCACTCTTTCCTGTAGATGGGATGCCTGTCAGGCTGAACCCCCCAGATGGAGAGCCTTCTTTACCATTTCCTGTACTGGAGGACTCCCAGAGATAAAGGTCTTGTTTACATGTCTGAAAAATGTCTATTTTGCTTTCATTTTGAAAATATATGTTGTCTGGATATATAATTCTGGGTTGAAAGTTTTATTTCCTTCAGTACTTTAAGGATATTCTCTGACCTCCATTATTTGAGATAAGAAGTTGGTCATTATTCATATCATTGTTCCCCTATATAAAATACGACGTTATCCTCCAGCTGCTTTCAAGTAATTATTTCTTCATTTTTGGTTTTCAGTAGTTTGACTATGAAACTGTTGTTTGTTTTTTTTTGCATTACCCTACTTGCCCACGAATAATGTATAAACACTGCTTTAAAGTCTTTTGTTAATTGGCTTCTGGGTCATCTAGGTGTTTATTTCTATTAAGTGCTTTTTCCCTGGATTATGGGTCACATTTTCCTGTTTTTGTTTTTGTTTAGTTTTGCATATACAGTACATGTTCATTTTATACTGGACATTGTGGATGATACATTATCAAGACACCGCATTCTGTTATCTTCATCTAAAGGGTGCTACTTTATGTCCTACCAAGTACTGAAATTATTGTCTAAGCCTAGCCACCCTGAATTTGTGTAGCCTTGACTTTATACTTGGATAGGGTGGGTCTCTGTTGGTTTTGTCCTCAGGCCTGAGGCAAATCCCATAGCCCTAGGACACAGTTTTTATTTCTAAAGAGTGGCCCTTCTGGGGTTTCACCAGAAGGCCCAAGGCATACACGAATCCTTCTAACTTGGTATGACTCAGACTCCAAACTGTTCCCCTGCAGCAATGACCACTGAATTCCTGTCCGGCTCTTCCAACTGTCCAGCTAGCGCTTTTGCTGGGCTTCTCGAAGATTCCCTCCAGAGTGTGCAGCTTAGAGCCACTCAAGAATTCAAGCACAGTGTGTACATAAAATCTGGGGCTCCCTCACTGCTCTGCAAGCCCTGAACTCCACACTCTGAGTCCACAAATCAAGAGAATGTAGCTTTTTGCTGGAGTTATAGCTGCTCCCACGCTTAAGGGATGGGGCGTGCCTTTAGGGTTAAAGCTATGTAGACTGGGATTTTACCGGGATGGCTGCTCTCTCTAGAGTTTGAATCCTCCTGTTTCTGCTTTCTCCTGGTCATTCTCCAATGCTTTAACACAGCTGTGTCTTTTTGGCAGGTGTTAGGGGTCAGTGTTAGAGGTTAAAATTTTAATCTAAAGATTGGTCTGATACAAGCTACTTAGTGTTACTAGAACTGGAATTCCATACATATCCAAGTGGTATTGAGCAAACATGGGCATGCAGATAAGCACTTCAAACTCAATGTATCCAAAACAGAAACTTGACTTTTTTGTCCCCCAATCTCTGGATCTTATTAAACAGCAACAGTTTAACCAGTTGCTTAGACGACAAACACACACACACACAATCTGTCCTTCAGCCTTATGTTTATCACCCACATGCAATTCATCACCCAATCCTGTGGGATCAACCTTCAAAATGCATCTTAATCCCACCCAGCTCTCTTCACCTCCACTGCTAAATCAACCATATTCTTTCACAAGGACTAACATCAATCTCTTAGTGACCAGTTAGAAGTTCATCTGTCTGCTTTCACTCTTTTCCCCATATAGTTTATTTTTTTTCAGAGCAACTAGATTAGTCACTATAAAAACCTAAACCAGATGTAATTTCTCTGCCCACAATCCCATGATGGCTTATTCTTAACATGAAATAAAATTCCTTTACCAACCATGACCCACCACATCCTACACCATTAACTCCCACCTCCTCCTTCATTCTCCCTCTTTGAGCTCCACAAAGTCCTGGATGTTTCTCGAATGTACCAAATGTTTTTACGACTCACGGTCCTACAGGTGCAATGAAAAATGCTGTCACTCAGAAATGCCACCCATCGCACCTGCACACAGCTAGCCAGCCAGAACTGATCACAAGACCAGGATGTACAATCTCACTGTGCTCCAGAGAGGGGTGCAGTATTTGATGAATGGCGTGAATGACCAAAATTCTCTGTATTTCTCCCACCAGAATGTACAACCTATGAGAACAAGAACCTCAAGGACTCTGTGGTCTATCATCAGTATTACATTATTTCCTGCTGTATCCTCAGTGCCTAGAATGGGGCCCCCACATAACCGGCACTCTTGAAATACCTCTCCAATGAATACACAACGTCTCTTCTATTAACCCTCCTTGTACATCTAAGGCCAAAATGCCCAAAATACCTAGAGTGCTCCAAGTATTGCATCAAAAGATCTTCCTTCCAGTCCTGATAGTTATCTGAGGAAGAGTGAAAACATTCTTCTTTCATATTCAATTTGATCTGCCATTGAGAATTCAGCTGTTAAGCAAATTCCCTGTCCTGGTTTAAAAAACAATGGTTAAGCACTTGTGTTTACAAAATTCACTGGAGGGGATAGAATCCAGTGATCTGTTTATGCTGTAAATAGAATCAGGAAAGCAACCTACAAAGAAATGGATAGGGTTATTTTTCCTGCGGCTGAACTAACAGACTCATCACTGGGGTAATAGTGGAGCAAAACCTGGGGAGGGCTGTGAGCCCCCATCTCTACGTCCCCTCCCCTTATGCGGACAGAACATCATTTATCCCTAGAGAAAGAAAGATGCTTTTCGGACTCTATGAAGGTCCCTGAGAGTCAGAACTTTAAAGACAGACAACTGGGACTGCCCTCCCCACCCCACCCCCCAGCTGTCTCTAGGACCAGCTTCCCCACCCCCACAGCTAAAAAGACCCTTCAGAACCAGCCCTCGGGACAGGACGGACGGCACACCCGCACACAGCAGAGATGCTCCTATGGTCTCTAAATCATTAACCCACTGTAGAAGTGCTTTCTTCACTTCTGTCCCACTGGAGGAAGGGGGTGGGGTGCGCACCCCCGCGAGGAGCCACGTGGGGGTTCAGAAGGGTGAAGCGGGGACCAGAATGTCCACCGGGATTGTGCATTAGCTTCGCATGAACCAAGAAGCAAAGTTCAGGAGTTTCACCAACACACCAATTTTGAATAGAGTGGCCTGTACTGGGAACAAAATCCTTACATTTTTACAGATGCATTTGTGGGCTGTACCTTCCCTGAAGGGAAAAGATGTTTGACACAAAATGCCTGTGACCTTGCATCACGCCCCACCCCACTGCCACCCCCTTCTGCTCACTGTGCCCCACCCAGCCTTCGGCCTCTTTGCTGTCCATCGGACACCATAAGGACACCACTGTCCCGGGGCTTCTACGCTTGCCCTGACCTCTTCTGGGTGGTGCTCACCCAGAAAGTCACTTGGATTGGTCCTTCACCTCCCTCGGGTCTTCACGCCAATGTCACCTTATGGAGAAGGAATTCCGGCAGCTCCCCAGGCCTCCGCTTTCCACATGCCCATTGCCATAGCATTCCCTGTCCTCGGACAGGACTGGTCTACTGCTCATCTTCTCCGACTAGAAGGTAAGCTGTCAGGACGGGGACGTTGTTTTGTTCAATGCTGGGTCCCCAGAGCCTAGACAATGCTCAGTAAGTATTCCTTGAATGGACAGAATCAAGTCCTACAGATTAAGGCTCCTGTATTGGTAAGTGAATTGCGACAGTGTAATCAATAAGCACAATCCCAGATGTGAGGAAGGCAAACACTAGGCCCCACAGCAGAGCCTCAGGGGCACCGGCACCCTTGCAGCTCGCGGCGCACCGCCACGGACACACGCCTGCTTCCTGAAAGTCTCCTCGCGTGTCACAAGCAACCAGAGTAGCGCATTCCTTTCTCTGAGACTTGGACGAGAAGGTAAGGTGATTCGAGGATGATCTAAGTTCCCGACTTTAGAAACAGACTGACAGGCCCATGCCAGGGAGTGACGGGAGTGGGCCAGCGGGCGGATGTCAAAATGAGGATGTTGATTTTTTTAAAAGGAGTGCACTCGCTCTGTCAGGCCTTCTCCACACCCTTGCCTCCTTCCTCCCTTCCCCTCCCCTCTGTCTGCACTGCCACTTCTGAGTGGAGGCCTGATCGCCTGAGGTCAGGTGCGCCCCAGCAGGCGAGGAAACCCCGCCTCAGGTCCGCTTGGTCTGCACTCATGGGCCCGCAGCACTGGGTGTCCTTGTCATCTCTGTGATGCAAACTTTCTTCTATTTCTTATCGAAATACAGTTAATATACATCATCTTAGTTCCAGATGTGCAACACACTGTTTCCACAATTGTCTACTTACTAAACGCTCAGCACGGTGAGTGTGGTCACCATCTGTCAACATGCGGAGATGTCGCGACATCATTGACTATATTCCCTGTGCTGTACTTTCATCCGTGACTAATTTATTTTATACTTTAAGGTTTGTACCTCTTCATCCCCTTCACCTGTTTCACCCATCCCTCCACTCTATGATCAAAACTTTCAACTTTCTTCTTTGATTTCATATAATTTGGGGTGGTTTGGGTTTTTTTGTTGTTTTTTCACAACAAGCTTACACTACTTTTCTAACTAGAAAATTAAAAGGGGAGGGACATGTTCCATAGCTTCCTGCTGTTTTCAGAATGAATTTTAACCTCCTCAAGGCCCTCCTTTTTTTGGTTTGCCATGATGATTGGCTTCCTCTGTTGAACCCAAGTCTGTGTTGCAGGAACCCTGCCCGCTCACACCCACCCCGCAGCCTGGGTCTCTTCTTGCCCCGTGGCTGTGTCCTGCCATTTCTGCAGCCTGGGATGCCCCCTCCTCCGCCCCCAGGAATTCTGCTGGGGCTGCAGGCACAGCTCGGGGCCAGACCTCAGAACGAGTGTAGCAACAGGGACCAGACACAGACTTCCTGGGAGACGGAGGTCGCCGTCTTAGAGGCACTCAGAGGCCGGCTGATGACCAACAAGGAAGCTCTCACCAAATCCATCCTCCTTGAGACTCGATGGTCCCCACGGACTCCTACTTCTACTAAGAGGTTTTATTTGCCCACTTCTGCTGGCAATGACTTCTTGCCTCCTTCAGAAGACTGTCCATCCCACTCACATGGCACTGATCACATGCCAGAACTGCAGTTACCCTGCGGCCGTGTACACATGTCCATGTATTTCACATGTATTCACATGTCTGTGTACTTCACGTGTACTTCTCATGTCCGTGTCCAATCTCCTTGGCTCACTACAACCCCCTGAAAGACAGTCTCATGGCCGCAGGCACCATCCCTTGCAAATGACAGGAATTCCAGGTCTGCCAGGGATGATGCCAAAACAGTCCATGAGGAATAAATGGGGGGACGTAACGGAAAGGGTGGTGGGTCATGAGGCAGCAAGAAACGCTGCTCTATAATCCTTCATGAGATGGTCAATCCCATGTGGCCGCAAGTCCCGCACGTCACAAGAGGCCATGTAGCGGGGGGGGGGGACATGGGAGCCAAGGGGCAGGTCCAACAAGCAGGCGGGAGACCAAGAGAGTGAGACCCTGGGGCCCAGGCCATTACGGGGTGGGGGGCGCACAGGCGAGAGGTGCAAGGGGATGTCCCTGGGCGTCTGAGGGCCCCTGGCACTCAGGGCAGAGGCAGCCTTCTCAACAGCATTCCCGTGACGGTGCTCATGGTCCGTTTGCGGGGATGTCGAGGTAGTAGGAAAATATGAAAACTAGAAATTCACGGTACAGATGTTGACCTCCCTGCGCCGCTGGAGGGTAAGTTCAGATTCGCTCTCTCGGTGTTTCTGTTGGGTATTCACACATCCACTCTCAGCTGATCCACCCATTTCAGTGGGCATCTCCCCCAAACACACGAAGTTCCTAAGGCACACAGACATGCCCGGGAAATCCTGACACGTGATCACAGTCCCAGTGCAGCACGTGGGGTCAGGAACGCCAAGGGGGCAGGAGGCTGTGTGCGGAGATCCTCTGGGCCAGCAGCCATGACAGGTCTGTCCTGGAGCCCTACGACGTCTTGTGGGGTCAACAAAATGACTTCCTCTCCCCAAAAGGGAGGACTGGTCAAGCAGGAGGGGTGCCGGGAAAGACCTGTGGACACAAGTGGCGCGGAGCGGTGGGTGGTGGCCCAGAAACAGCCGGCCCGAGGCAGACGAGGTCGCCGGCTGCCGGCTGCCCATCTGGGTTGCCTGAAAATGAGCAGCCAGAGGCTTCAGAGTGTGTTCCAGTTTTTGCTGTGACCTTGAAGCCAGGCCAATCGACTGTTCATTTCTGTTTAACACTAAGTCTGGGTCACAGCCATGAGAAAAATACAAATCAAAACATCAGAACTGCTTTGACCACCACTGACACTCAAAATCAGATATGTCACGTCACAGCCGGCGCTGGAAGCAACTGGAGTTGGTCTTGGGAGGAGCTATGCGCCCTCTTCAGCCTGACCTCTGCACACCCCAGGTTAATGGTGTCCTCCCCCACCTACCAGGGTCCGCACAGCTCCCATATCTGAACGTTCTCTTATTCTCCCACCTAATCCACCTCCCAGGGACGCCAACTGTGCCCTCGCTAGTCGTCACCCCTCCCAAGCTGCCCTGTACTGTGACCTTGTCAGTCCACCACCCCTCCCAAGCTGCACCACACTGTGACCCAGTGACAGCGTCTTCAGGAAATGATCCCAGTCACAGAAATTCATAAAAGAGAACAGCAAACAAGCCAAGGAAAGCGCACGTGCCAGTGTCCTCCTAGTCACACTCTTCCGTGCCCAGGGCCTTCACTCCGTCACTGAAACCACAAGCAGTCTCCATCCAGGCAGTTCCAAATGGACCAGGCGGCCAGGCACTCTCCATTCCCACCCTCGCTGCACGCTGTTTGGTGGGCTGTCAGCTGCACCGGGCTCCTGCCCCTCACCAGCAAGGTGGCTTCTCTCGGCAGCCTGTGCGCGGGGCTGTGAGTCCGTCTGACAGTCACTTTCATGGGAAATTTCTGCCATCACCTCCCACAGGTGGGAAATGAGGAAAGGAAGTGGAGGCAGTGGGCGGACCCAATCGGGAAAGGGCGCCGTGGCCCGCAGGACTCATCAAGGACAGTGAAATGCTCCTGGGGAGGTGCTGACTCGTCCCTGCTCCATTGCAGCGCTCTGGGCTCAGTCAGGCTCACTCAGCCCTCCAGCTCTCCCCTCACAGCGTCCGCACCCTCCGGCCTACAGGCTGGGACAGCGCCCATGGCCCCTGGCGCCCAGGGATGGCGGCTTCGGCCCCGTCCATGGCTTGGAGGCACCCAACAAGCGGTCCGGGCAAGGCCCCACACCTGGGATTCCCTGCTCACCTGCCTCACCTGCTCTTAAAGGGGAGAGAAACACTGAAGTCGCAGGACACATCTTCTGTAAAGGGCACCGAGCCCGATAACTCTGAGACGTCAAATGCCCCATGAAGAGGAGTGTGTCCTGGGGATGTTTTCATGCTAAATGTCAATCATTTTCGGCTTCCCTTTCCCAACCTCTCACATCAAAACCTGCCTTTATTTCTCTCTTACATCAAAGGCCACTCCAAATATTAGAACAATATTTTTCTCTAACTTGAATTCAGTGGCCACATCTCACCCTGAAATCATTTTACTCTACATAAAGGAATCAACTGTCAAGAAAAATGAAGATTCTGGCACTCGAGATGCATTGGTTGAAGATGGTGATACACATTTAAATACTATCTATCACCAGTATCAAAATACTGCATTTTGAGAGGACAAAGCTTAAAACTATATATTTCATCTAAATAGCATTTGGCTACATATATAGCATTTGTTCAAGTAATTGCTCCAAAATGAAGTCCTGATCACCCTGAGATAATCAATTGTTGACAATCATCTTGAGTAGGAATATGATTTTTTTTTAAATGTGCTATCAACTATCCGGATAAACCTCAGGGTCATTTACTCTATATAGCTCTTTGTATCTCAGAAGAACTCAAAGAGGTCAGATCATACTCATATCATTGCATTAAAAAATGCTTTCCTTCCTAGATATGTGTTTATATGTTTCTTTGTGTTTTGATATTCCTGTATCACCATGACCCTCTTGCCTACACTTTCTGAAACGTCTGAATCTTTTCTATTTTGAAATAATAAAACCATATGTGTAGTTCAAACACAAAGAAAAAAATTTCGATTTAAGACAATTCAAAATGCCTTAAAACTAAGACAATAGAAAACAAGCATTTAGCTTTATTAAATTCATTACTACATTGTTGAGTTACTTCATGTTTTATGGGAAACAGCCTTTTGTTAAACAAAAGATCCTAGAATTTGTCTTCTCAAATTTCTGCATATATTGAGATTGCTTCATTCAGAACTTGTTTAAAACTAAGACAGACACAGGTACACAGAAAATAGCAAACTCCTTAATATTTTGCATAATGTAAACACAAGAGAAATACACTTTCAACATGTACTCTTCTTTTATAGATGTCCAGTTAGTCACCAAACCGTTCTTTTTTCAAAAACAGGCTTCTAAAAAAGAATCATGATTTCTATGCAGCTGGACATCTGAGAGCGGCCAAAGACGCACACGGCAGGTGTATGTCCATCCTCCGGTTTCTGTGATTCTGGAATCCAAAAGATTCTGAACTTTGTAAAATGGTATGTTGGAAAGAGCTGGTCAAATCTGAATTCCTTTAACAGCAAAACCTAGCCCGAACTGATCTGAGGCTGTTTAGTCTTTGTTTATTTACACCAGTTCATATCAATACATATATATTTGGCTATGCATGTGTTAATGTGTTTGACGATGGAGTATTTCCTCAGCCCCACCATATAGAGGCACAGGCTCTGAATTCTGAAACATATCTGGCTTCAAGGTTTGGATGAGAAATGGTGGGCCTTGATTAAGCTTATTAAATTCACACTGTGCTGTTCTGAGCATTATTCAGGTAACTGGGCATTGCCTATGTTACCACCTGAACCTGTCCTTTATGGGGCATTATCCTCTCCCACTAGATTCTCCAATGACTCTTGCTAACAAAGCAATCCCTCCCTTTGTCTCGCAGTTCAGTCTTCCTGGTTACCTGCTACTCCATCCGTCTCTCACCTCCTTACACCCCAGAAGCTTCACCAGGTTCCACGTTTCCCCATCCTGCTGCCCAGGGTCCCCTTTTCCAGACTGGCCTGAACAGTCTCAAACCTGAATGACAGCAAGAGAGAGGCTCCAGAAATACTTTCCTACCTTCTTTCTACTCCCCTAATCTCTGTGTCACCAATTCCTACCGATTCTACACAAGATTAATCTCGTCACATTCTCCCATGTTGTTCAAACACTTTCCTTGATTCAAATACTACAGTGAAAGAGAAGAAAGCAAAAGTATGAGACTGGCATTTAAGGACTGAAGAAGGTAGACCAACCTTCCTTTCTGCATCTACTGCTCTTCGCCGGCACAGACCTTTCGCCCCAGCCACAACGAGCACAGCCCCCCATCTCCCCCCACACCAAAAGGCCGAGTTGTTCTCATCTCTTTTGCTCACGCCATCTGCCCCACGACCTGAAATTTGTAACAAATTATTTACATCGTTATCTATTGTAATTCCACTCACGCTTCAGACTTAGCTTAGATACCAGGTTGGCAGCAAAGCTCTCTTTTGCCTTCCGAGCCCTTAGTGGTCTCGGCTCTGGACTTGCCACAGCTCTCAGAGTCTGGCTGTTTCTTTGGTACTTGACAAGCACTTCTTTGTATTATCAGAGTAATTAATTTTGCACGCATATACATCTTGTTTCTTGCAACACAACATAATCCCTGCCCTCATGAGGCTGATGGTATGGCAAGGAAACATACTAGCATGAAGGGACATTAATGAAATGATTATAAAAAGAATTATGTACACAAATACCTATGTTTAGAGAAAAGAACTATGTAAATTTAACAATTCCAAAATAATTTTCATATACTATACCTGTCAACGCATTCTGAGCCAGCCTGTGTTCCATTCAAGTTAAAAAGAAAGTTGTTGACTAATAGAGGTTCTCTGTACAAGTTAAAGAACAAAAAGGAACAGAGGAAGACAAATAGCTAGAGCGGTTTCTTTGAGAAATCTGTCTGTCACAGTCTTGACGTTCTGAGATTCACCCGGAGATGAGGTCATGGATCTAAAGCATTACTGAGGCCCCGACCACTCTGCCCTTCCCAGAATTCCGTCCAGGGAATAAATATCACAGAATGGCTTTTATACTTAAAAGTTATACTCTGAACTTTTATGAAAGTTGGCTTTAAGACCCAAAAGTATGAAAGCCATTTGTGCATTTTCCACTGGTCCATTCAGTGTCTCCTGTAATGAAGCAAAATGAAATTCTTTACCAGAAATTAAGGCAAGGAAGTTCCAGAATTTAGGACAAGGAAAAATTCCTCTGTGAGACAGTCGCCACGTCCGTTGTTTTTGGTGCCCAAAGCTCCTTGATGCACCACATTTCCCCTTGATCCCACCGCCAAGGAAGCTCGAAACCAACTAAGTAATAAAATTCATGAAATCAAAACACATTTGATTCTCCCTCCTCCGTGGTCATTTCCTCCTCTATATGTGTTTGTAAATCATCTCAATTCCTTTTTGGAATAAAAGCATTGTCATGAATAAGTTCAAGAAATTCAAGTCCCTTCTCTGTATAAATCTTATTGTCAGCACAATTTTGGATTTCTCTGTTCATGGGAATCTCTAACACGTAATCCTCCAAAAAGCTAGGATGCATTATTTGAACACGTGCTTACTTTTTAAACAATGGAACTATCCAAGCACATGCCAAGGAGGGACATCGGAAGAGTATTCTAGTGGAACCCAGTTTTCATAAATCCTTATATAATACCTCAACACGATTCAGTATCAAACCTGAAGAAGTCTTTCTGAAATGTATCAATTCTGAATTCACATGTGCTCCTAAGTTATTTTCCACATTTGGGAAATTTAGAACTTAATGACCAGTCTGAAATCATAACTACTAATATGTAGGGAAACCAATTCTCTCACATTATTCCAATCATGCAGCAAAGGTGAGAGATTAAATGCATTTAATTATCTGTGTCTCTGATAACTGCAATGCCCATCTTGCAAGAGTCACTGTTTTTATTTGGGATAATTCCCTCTACAAACTATAAATCACAAGAGGGCTTCATCATGTTGATAACTGAATAGTCATGTTGTAATATTTATGTCTCATAAAAAAATAGAATTAATAATCAATGAACTAACTGGATTAAATCATGCGCTCACAGAATAATTCACTTTTCCTCACACATGCTTTAAATTGGTGATATTGTGTTGTCCTTCTAGAGTCTATTAAGAAGAGACTTTCTATAATAAAACAAATGTCCATTTTACAAGTTAGTGGAATGAAGGGGGCAAGGAATGGTTAGTGACATTCTATTTAATATTGTATTTGGCATTTCATAAGCGAGTTACAAAAAAAGAGACTACTTGAGCTCACAAAATGATTCCAGTTATTCTGTAAACCATTCCAATTTCCGTGCTGGTTATTAACAACCCGACTCCTCACTACATACACTGTCGTCACCATCACAGCCACCTACCGCAGATTTGCATCTACAAATTGTTAAGGGTTTAAATATGGCCTTTAAAAAAAACCAACAAATCATATATAAATGCCACTTTTTTGGGAATAGGCTGGAAACATTTATCATATTCCAAGTCAATACGAACAATATTTGTGCTCACATGAAATTCTGGATTCTTTTCCTAACACTCCAAGGCAGTCAGTTGTGGATCACACACTGGTGTACACATGTACACAACTCCTTGTTCAAAGCAGAGCCAGGGGGGAGCTGGAGGGAGACAAAGTCTGACGGGAGGGAGTGAAAGAAGTGTCACAGAGGACATAATGCCTGACTTGGGTGTAAAGGGAAAAGAGAAATTAGCCAAGTTAGCAAGAAGGGCCGAGCATAATGGACATCAGGAAGCACACACGAGAGGTCTGGAGGCGTGAGAGGATGGAGCAGGCTTGCGAGCCAGCAGACGATTCTGAGCATGGGGAATGTCAGGCAGGTACGTCATCAAGAGCTCTGCATACTGACAGAGCGCAGACCTCACGCAGGTGACAGGAGCCACTTTGCCAGGTAGAAAAATCATTCCAGTAGCAAAATCCAGAATGATTTGGAGGAGGGGGAACGACCAGGAGTCAATGACCCAGAGTTTGTGAGTGAGGAAGAAGCGACGGCCAAGGGAAGGAAACGAGCGAGGGGCTCACGAGGAAACTCAGTCACGGGTCCACTGAGAGCACCACGCTCAGCTCACTCGGACGGCCTCTGAGGAGCTGGGTGTTCCCTCCTGTCCCACATCACGGCCCAAAGACCCCTCCAGAGACGCTGTCTTCCTTCCAGACCTGTATGGGCCCTTCGACCTGGCTCCTTACCCCACGTGATGAGCACACACCCTCACATAAAACCACCTCTACCAACAATAGAATCTGCCCTTGGTCCTTCCTCTGTTCTCGGCTGATTCCCATTCCCTCCCTCCATTTCCTCACCAAACTTCTTGAAAGTATGACATATACAATATAAAATATGTACATTTTATATATTTATGTAATAGAAACAGATGGCGATAGTCTGAGGAACAGAGATGGAAAAGAATATATATGTGATATTATGTATGTATACCTATTTTTTGTTTTAGCCTTAACTCATCGCCATCTGTTTCTAACAAACCTTCCCGATTGAACATTCCCACCCTGAGTCACCTACGCTTTTGTAATCGCTAAATTCAAAGTCCTATTACTGAGTTCTGTTCCTAATTGACGCAGAGGCATTAAAAATTTTCCTTTTCCACATCACACTTAACACCAATTTGCATATTATACATTTATTTCGTGTCTCTCTCCCTTGTGTGGGATGTAAGTTTCTGTGAGAACAGAGACCCTGCCTTTCTGATTCACTGTCTGGAGGAGTGCCTGGAATATATAATAAGTGGCCAACGAATACTTCTTGGATAAGCATCACCCACCTCCTGACCCAAATCCCTAAGTCAGAAATGGACACCATGCCCAAATTGGGTCAACTTCAGTCTTTCCCCTTCAAATTTAAACTTGGGACCAAAAAAACGAAGCCAGTGTGTCTGAGGAGGTGTAAACTGATGTTCACAGTGAACAACAAAACAGACACGGTGGAGAAGCTGAGACCTGAGACAGAGAAGAACATCCCCCGGTAAGAGTCAAGGGCCTCGTTCCGTTTACCCTAATTATCAAATGAACGCTATCCTTGGCTTCTGTGAAATACCCCAATACAGTATGTTCACTTTTCAGCTTAAACTAATCTTAGACTCTTTTTCTGTTGCTCACTACCATGGGATAACTTACTAATAGTCTAGGGTTGAATAGGCTCAAAATAAACATCCTAAAGCCAATGTTCAAAGCAAAAACAGGAAAGATAAGAGGGCAGAAAGTCAGAGTTCCCATTCTAATTCCCAGAATGAACAATATGTGCAAATATATGGACAATGGTTAACTTACTTTAATGAAAATGTGATGCACCACGGGTGCGTCCTCTTTATGACTGACAAACCCTTTATGGGGTCCCATACTTAGGTCCTGTTTATGGGAAAAGAGATCTGTTCATGTCTTCTCTAAACAAGATTACACACACATTCCTTTTAGCTCTAATGCCATGTTGTGAAATTAAATTTAGAACAAATTTTACCTCCTGCCGGTTTTCCTTAGCCATAGACAAGGGCGCCATTAAGCACAACCGCTGAAGGCCCTGGGGAGGGCAGAGCAACGCAAACCCAGGCTGCAGGCGAGCGAGAGTGCACCCCGCCTTGGCGCTGGGAAGCAAAGCTCTCTGCTGGAACAGGATCGAGTAACTGTGCGTATACACCGCGCTGGTACTTACCAAACAGACGCCGATGGAACAGGAATTTGCCAGCGACCAGTCCTGTGAGAATGGCCAGGAGCCACAGAAGCACCTTCAGGAGCCTCCAGCCGCCTCCTCGGGGGTATTTGTTTGTTACAAATGAAAAACAGTTTCCAACAACAATGACATTGGCTTCTGTTTGGCTATGAGAAACCGGGTCCTCCGCGAATATCAGGAAGTTAAAGAAGATCACCAAGTAAGCCACGAGCATGCGGGACCAGGGATGCTGGAAATAATACCGGAAGTCTTTACCCATCCTTCAAGGCTTCAGCTCCGCGGTTTGCCTGTGTAAGAAAAGACACCCGGGGTGAGGGCAGGAACGCAGTCCTCCAGCCGTCTGTCCCCGTCACCAGCCTGAGAGTGGCTCAAGGAGAGGCGGCTGGGAAAGACGGTGCCTGTCCCTGCTCACGGCATCAAGACACTTGCACGGAGGGGAGAGGACCCACCCCCCCGTCCCCGCCACCTAACCGCATGCGCATCAGAGGAGGGTTCAGGGAGCAAGGAGAGGAGAGCAGGCCGAGGGGGGACGGGAGAGAACGGGACGCTGTCCACGCCCGGCAGGAGGGCAGAGGACATCAGAGGCCGACTCGGGAGGACACGCGGAGCAGAGACAACGCCATGCTGCTCCTCTTCGAGATTATTGTTTGTATGGCACCATCACAGTACAGTCATTTAAAAATCAGAGCGACGAAGAAGGAAATGGAGCAGCCATTGTGAGCGATGAGCATCCTCCCCCGCCGCGCCCTTCTCCTCGGAGAATTTACTTCCAGATCTTATACTATACACTCACAAGTGTGCCTATGTGTATGTGTTTTTATAAAAATGTCCACAGTCTGGTTGTCAAGTACCTTCCACACGGAGTAAGTTCCACAAGCCAGCCAAGCCTGTGGTCTGGCGGCCGCCCCAGGAGGGACTGGGGGTGCTCCTGCGAGAAGTGAGGAGAGAGGGCGAACGCCCCCGAGGGGGCCGCTCAAGGCTGGAGGACGGACAGGGGGCCTCTCGCCCTGGGAAGGAGGCCCAGAGGCTCAGGGCAGGTGCAGGAAAGGCACAAGCCAAGGGTCGATGTGCCACAGCTATGGGGCCTGAGCCGGATGCCCCACCTCCCTGCTGCCAGGGAGCCGCCTGCATTCTTTTTCTAATAAATGCTTTGTGGACGGTCAGCCTATGTGTATTTGACCGCTCTTTTTAACTTCAGGATCTTGCTCTGTGAGCTGTGTCATGTCCATATGCCCAGAGTGAACTAGAACATCCAGAAAAGTCTGGACACAGCTGTTCCTCTCCAGCATTATTTTATCTCCAGAACTAGAGTATCGAGCAACAGCCCTGCCCCAGGACAGGGCTTAGGTCCCACGGTAACGCTACGAATGCTGCTGCTCCGGCGCCGCGGGAAGAAGCCATTGCTGGCAGCAGCTGCTGCCGGACGGACGGACTGCCATCTCCAGGATGCTCGTGAGCCAGCGTCTGGACGTGAGCCCGCTCCTGGCCCCTGCGCTCTCCACCACACCAGAGCTGGAAGCGCGTCCTCCAAGGAAATACTTCCCGTCATGTCCTCGCTGATTGTTTCCACGCAGACTCGGTGACTTAGATACTAGAGAATGAACAGAAGACCCCATACTGATCATTCTGATCATTTGGTCCTTTCATTTTATGCTAAACAGGGCTGATATTTCCTCTTGCCTCATACTCCACAGCCGAAGTGTCTTCCAGGGGCTCCAAATTTTCAGAACCCACATAGTAACTCGGACAAGACCTCTGCTGAGGCCTGCTTCCTGACGTCACAGGCGAGGCCGCCGAAACCCTGCCTCATCACCCGGCCCTGGTTTCCGGCTCCTTGGGTCCCGTGCCCAGAGCACCCAGGCTGGCTTCACCTCCACACTTCACACACAGCATCTTTACAGTCCACACAACCGTTCTTGAGTCTCATGTTAAAATCCACAATGGCGGTTGTTCAAATTGACTACGCCACACAGTGTACATGGTCAAACAACCCTTTCAACTTGTTGAGATTCAACTCTGCAACCATAAATGAGATTTTATCTTAAACAACATGTTTTTACCTTAGTTCTGGGCATATCCTAGTGAAATAATGTTTATGTGTCTGTCTCCATCACTGGATCATAAGGCCCTCAGGGAAGGGGCTGTTTACTTCCAGGGCACAGCACAGGGCTGGTTCATAGCAGGCAATTAGTAGACATCTACTGGCTGAGGCGAGAAGCCCCTTCCTTGTTTAGGTGAGATGGGGAGAAGCAGCCACTGGCTCCCACCAAGGAAGAGAGGCCAGAGCAGCGGGACGCCAAGACTGCGCCGGTGGCTCCGAGAGGACCAGCAGCCCCGCCCCCGCCAGACCCCGTCTCGCTTCAGCTCCAGCTTCTGCGTTCTGCCATCACCACCAAGGCCAACATCTACTGAGTACTTACACCCACCAGGCGCTGTGCTGAGGGGCTTCGCAAACTTCAATTTTGTCGCAGCCCAATGATGAAAATACTCTTTCCAAATAGTGAAACTAAGGCCAAACCTCGAGTAACTTTGAGCAAATAACCAAAGAAGCCCATGCCAGGGCCAGGACTCAACCCCAGGCCCCTTGGCTTCCACACTGTGCTATGCCTCCCTACACAGACATGAAGTCCAAAAATCTGCCCTTTACAGGTTGGCTAGAAAGTTCCCGATATAAAGCAGTCTGATATAAAAGATGCACAGTAATTCCCAGATGAAGGAGCCTGCTATTACTATTGAGACTGACCTCACTCGCGCGGGATCATGTGACTGAGCACAGGGTAGCTTGAACTCTTTCATTATTCTCTGAGCATCAGTGGAAGTAGCCTAGTTGACCCAACTGTTCTTTTGCAATGCACCACTGATTTTATTCTGGGAGTCTCAGCTATGCTTGTAGAGACCGCCGCACCTCTGAGGACTGCATCGGTGAGCACCATCGCACTCCTTCCCGTGGGCAATGACATCACTGGGTAGGCGTCACTACCAGCGCCCTGGAGCCTCTGGCTTTTCCCATGACACAGTGATGAAGATGTTGGTAACTATAGGCTGAGATGTTACATACCGTCTGATAACCCACGGGACTTCAGTCCCGGTTTCCCACTCCAGAGGGACTCATATCTGCAGTAGACATTACGAATGCCACACATCTTACTAGAAGCCAGAATTTCAATTGGCACTAAAGACTAAGAGTGGCAAGGAATTCACAGGAGAAAGGGGAGAGGAAAGGGTGCTCAAGCTGGGAAGATACTCTGAGCAAACAGATGACACCGGGGCCGGTACAGAGGTGTGTGTGGCTGGAACACAGAACTTGGGGTTTCTTGTGAGAGGTAAGGATAACCTGGAGCCGGTTCAAGGGAGCTTGTTCTATATTCACTGAGTAGAGAATAGGGCATCAGAGGTTTTGGAGCAGAAGAGTCATGTGGCTGGAGCAGAGTTGGGGAAGATTCCTCTGTCAGCGTGCAAAATGAGAAATGGGTATGAGGCTCCGATGATGCCAGTGGGAAACTAGCTTGCAGGCAACTTCAGCAGTGTGAGTGAAAGGTCATCAGCTCTTAGACTGGGGCAACACGGATGTCCCAGCAATGGCTGTAATATCCGGTTACCCAGAGCGCCCTGGCTTCCTTACTCATGAGAGCCTTAAGGAATAAACAGGTTTTCTCAAGGCTTTCAGGATGGCGGGCTTCGTTTCTTGTGGCAGGGACCCCAACTCGGGCAATCATTTTGCACAATGACAAGTCCCACTGAGATGGAGTATTTCGTGTACATTTTTAAGAATTTATGGATGCATATGGAAAAGTCCTTCATGAACTCATATGCTACAAAAAAGACATTTCTAGCCAAGTGCCCCGCACCCACAGTACAGCCCTGCTAATATAGGTCTTAGCATCTTGTAACACCTCACCAGGAAACATGGACAGACCGTCTTCACTGTGGAACACTATTCTAAGATCAAAAAAGAATCTCTCCAAATTTTCTGATGCTCCTTAGCATTTATGTCTGAAAACTCATCTGTAACTCCTGTTCCTAAAGATGACTGCCCATGCTCTGCCAACAGGGTGAACTTTACTTCAGCACTTTGAATGCAATTTCTTTAAAAAAATTTGTAAATAGACTTTATATACTTCATTTTTTGTGGTATATGTTTCATGACACATACAGCTGTGTTTGGACAGTTCTTGGCTGTATTAGTACAAAATAAAATTAAAGGCTGTTTTCAATTAGCCTGTTGTATTATACTAAAATACAATACAGTAGTTAGACTAGTATATAGTATATATTACTATACTACCATAAATATGCATACTAAAATACAGTACAGCAATTACTCATACTAATACACATATGCTAATTATACTTACACTAATATACATATGTATGTTGCTATGCATATGCTAATCTAACCTTACACTAACATACACATGTGCTGATAAACATATGCTAATATGCAAAGTTCTTTGCAGTTAACAGAACACTTTTTACTATCATTTCTTTCATTCCTCCCTAGATATAATCACTTTTAGAATTGTACGTCAGGTGAAGGGGATACTGAGGCACAAAGTCTCAATCATAATATAAATTAGTCATGGGAATGAAAGTACAGCACAGAGAACACAGACAACGGCTCTGTAACATCCTCCTAGGTTGACAGATAGTAACTGCACTGTTGGGGTGAAGATTTAACAAGGTGGGTAACTGGAATCACTGTGTTGTATGCTTGAAACCAATATAATTTGTACCTCAACAGTACTTCAATAAAAAATATCAACAGCAAAAGTAAATAAATAAAATTGTACGTCAAAAGGGCAGGCAGTTAAATTATTCAGTATTATTTCCTTAAAAGGTAAGTGATGACAGCAGCCTATACTCGCATAGCGTTTCACCTGCCCGTGCCTGGAGTGGGCAAAGAGCGGCGGGAGAGCGGCCCCAGAGCGAGGGGCGGCAGCCTGCACACCCGTGTTCCAGGAGCGGCTGGTGTGGGGGGGCGCTGCGGCTCTCCCTGGCTGCTCACCTGCCCTGTGACCTCGGGCAATCGCCCACCTCTCTAAGATTCTGCGTCTTCACCAGTAAAATCCTACGGTAGCTACTTTCCTCACAATGTGGGAGTGAAAACTACAGATTTCATTTGTCAAGTGGCTGCTCGCTTCCAGGTACTTCCTACCCTGAAGACCACTGTTCAAACAGTGACTCTTGGTCATTCCCATTAAAAAACGAGCATGAAAATATCAACTCCATGTTACTTTACTGAGTGATTTTTCTATGCTATTCTCAGTGTTAAAGGATTTTAACGCAACTGTACAGGTAAAGGCTGAATGTTATCCTCATTTTACAAATACTGAAACTGAGGCTCAGAAAGCTGGAGATACAGATTCAAAATCATATCAAGTCTAGACTTGTTGATTCCATAGTAACACCCGTTTGTTTTTTCGATGTTTGCCAACTGCTTATTCAGTCTACCCAAGAGGGTTACTGACAGAGGGCCCTGTCACCTTGCATCTTATGCCTCATTGAGAAGAGACAGTAAACTGAGAAAAATTAAGTGCAGAATATTTTAGAAAGGTATAAGCTGATGGAGAAGACTGAAGCAGGAGCAAGTTCATAGGGAGCGCCGAGTTACAAGGTGACGTTTGAACAGAGACACGAGAGAAGCAAGAGAGGGAAGCAGGTGCCTGCAGAAAGAGGGATCCAGGCAGAACAAGAACGGGGGAAGCCCTGCACTGAGCGATCGGGATTAGTGCGTTAAAGGAGCAGCGAGGAGGCCAGGGTGACTGGACAGGCGTGGGTGCAGGGGGCCCCAAAAGGACCGGCTGCAGGAGGGGGCCCCCGATCGCCATCAGGCCTTGAGGCCACCTGTGCACGGGGTTTCCATCCCATGTGGGTCGGCACGTGCTGAAGGGACCCGATCTAACTTAGGTGCTGGAAGGGATGCTCTGTCTGATGGCTGGAAATGTATCAACTTCTGGTGCGTTTAAAAGGAAGAGCCAACGAGATCTGCTGATGGATTGGATGTGGATATGGCCTGGCAAAACCCTGAGTGGAGGTGCCATTTCTGAGACAGACTCCACTGAGCAGACATAGACAACACAACACTAATGAACATTTGTTTAGCCCTTTCTGTGGGCTGGACTCTTGGCAAGCACTTTTCATACAACATCTCACCAACCCTTTGGATTTACCAGTGAAGAAGCGGAGGTTCAGCAAGGCTACAACCTGCCCAAGGTCATATAGTTACCAACCCGCAGAAACAGGCAGGAGTGCCTCCTGACTGCAAAGCCAAACCCCTAATTACTGCTGAGTTTCCTAGACAGGGAAGCGTAAGATACAGAACAGCTGTTCCAGCAGGAAGGAAGCAGGAGTCCTAAGTAGTCAGCCCTAAGTGATGACTGGCACACAGCAGGCACTCAGTAAACACCTGCTGATGGATGAATAAGGGAAAAAATAAATGTAGGAATCATGGCTGGATAACAGAGCAGCCCTGGTGAGGAAAAAAACACTGAAGATTCCATTCCAGGGAAAATAAACTCTGGATAATGGGATATTCAACTCTGTAAAAGGAGAAATGGCAGAAAGGTAGAAAAACCAAATTATATATCTGCTAGGACCAGCTCTGAGGTAAGGATGGCTCTCAGTACATTATCTTGAGTTATTCGTGAAAAGACAAGCAGACATAAGGAGATGACACATAGCATTTTACATAATATAAATGCTTAATATAGATTTTCAAAATACAAACAGCAATATAACAGAAGCTGGAACCTCTTACTTTTAGTCCAACACAAGAGACCACACAGCTTTTAAATATAAAGCAACCTTTTAGGTCAATCAATGAAACCACTGTAAGTGGCTCTGCATAGATACCAGGATGGTATTTGTGGTGCCCTAGCTAATTGAGAGGGTCATAGCCATAGAAAACTTCCTGGACTTTCTGTTCACATTGTCTGAACCTTTAAGTGATGTTCCTACCAGACAGTCTTTGGGATAACAAGGTGCTGACCCAGTGGCAGGTTTTTATAGCAGAGAACCTGGAAGCAAAGTTGGTCTGGGGTTCTCTCCTCACAAAGAGATTGGCCAACTTTTCATTAGAATGGCAGTATATTTATGAGCAGTTTCATGTTGTAAAATTGAAAAATAATCACCCCTGAATTCTCTAAAAATGTTTAGATCTCCTTTTCAATGATATCTATTTATGCTATTCTAGACAGAGCGCCAAAGAAAGTAACAGTTAATGAAGAAAATAAAACCTAGTCATACCTGAAATTATTTTTTAAATGGTTGGCAATTTAAAGAAGCAAGTTAAATAAAACAGAGAAGTACTGGTTTCTGACCAGAGGTTCATATGGAGATGGAGTGGGGACAAAATGTCAAATCCATAATTACCTTTAAACTGCAGAAATGGGGGTGGCATGCATGCAAATATTCAACACTTTACAACAAAACTAGCTTTCACAAGGTTTCTCTACCAGTCTTGTCCTCAATAAATTGAAATAACTTTTTTCTGAAGACAAAACAAAACCCTGAAATCCTCCTGGAACTCCTTCCATGGATTTCAGACAATAAAACATTATAAGCGGGGGAAACACATTTGTCAGCATTCTTTTACTCATGAAAATGTTTTCTGGTTGACGAGACAGTCACCCAAGTCCCCACACCAGCGGGTGCTGTGTCCGCCGCGCCACCCGCCCCCGCGGGGCGCCCGGCGGGGGTCCTGGCGGCCGGGCGGCCTCACGCGGGTCAGGCACGCCCGGGCCCGGGGCACCTCCGGAACCGGGAATCCGCTCCCTTAGTCACCGGGGTGAGCGGGCACCCGCCGCAGGGCAGCCTGGCGCGAGCCTGTCAGTGTGGTCGCGGCCGCGGCAGCCCGGCCCCCTGCGCCCCGGGGTCCCCGCCTCCCCACTCCCCTCCCCTCCCGGGGGTCGGGTCCCTCTGCGCCCGGCAGCCCGGCCCCCTGCGCCCCGGGCCCGCCGGCCGTGCGCGGAGGCAGCGGGGACCGGGCGGCCGGCTGGGGTCCGGCCGGGGGGCCCGGCGGGGCGCCCTCACCCAGGGCGGCGCACTCACCGAGGGGCGCGCGGGCGCCGCAGCCCCGGAGACGCTGGAGCCCCGCCTCCGCCGCGCGCCGCGCTCGCCGCCAGCGTCAACAGCGGCCCGGCCCCCGCGCGCCAGTCCACCGAGGACGCGGGCGGCC
>JAQQAC010003801.1:32257214-32270650 GCA_029783875.1 Phataginus tricuspis | reverse complement strand
AGCCCAGGGCACACCCAGAAAGCCCAGGGCACACCCAGACAGCCCTGGGCACACCCAGACAGACAGCCCCGGGGCACACCCAGACAGCCCGGGGCACACCCAAACAGCCCGGGGCACACCCAGACAGCCCGGGGCACACCCAGAAAGCCCAGGGCACACCCAGACAGCCCTGGGCACACCCAGACAGACAGCCCCGGGGCACACCCAGACAGCCCGGCGGGAACACTGAACAGACGTGTAGAGGCTGGGGCGGCAGCTGCCCAGTGCGCAGCCTGCGCCCCCCACACGCTCCAGGCACCCCCAGTGCTCGTCCCCATCCGCCGGGCAGCTACATCGGTGACGATGACTCTCGATGAAATAAGGGCTCGAGGTCTGTGTGCAGGCTTTGAGGGAAAGTCATTCTTTTGGATTCGGATGATGGTAAGCTGGAGGCATCCCAGGAAAGGTGAACATCTGGAGTAGGCAGTTGTCTACACAGATCTAATCTGTAGGCAAGAAGTTAAGGCTGAATAACAGCTGTGCCAGCCAATCCGCATCCATGCAGTCAGTGTGCCTGAAGTGGGGTCTCCAGACCATCTGGGTCACAGCAAACTAAGGTGGGTGTTAACAGCAAATCCCAGAACCCGTCTACTCAGTCAGAAGGTCTTGCAGTGACGTTGAGCAATGCACACTGAGCGCTTCTCATGCACACGTGACCGGGAGAAGCACAGACAGAGGGAATTACTTATCTGATGGCCCGGGAAGCTGATGTGCCTGGGGGTGCCTAGGACTCAGTTCCCTTCATACCACCTGCTAAATTAGTAGAGCTTGACCTCTGTTCGCACTGGGGTGATCTCGCGCTCTGGCCCCATCCCAGACCAGAGAAATCAACATCTCTCTGAGGGAGTGAGGCAGGTCCCTTCCCTCCAGAGTCCCAGTTGCCCTACACCACAGCTTGCAAACAGGTGGCAATTTAGCCTGTGGATTATTTTCTTTGACTCACACCACTTAATAATTTTAATTTAAATGCAAATACGTATAAGCCAGTAGGTTTCACTCTTTAAAAAATCTGAATCTCTGGCTTATGAAAATGTGAAGAACTGGCATTGCTGGGCCACATTCTGGAACAGCAAAAATCTGCCCCACCGAGGCCCCGTGCGACCGCTGAACTACCTGGTGGGGGCTCCAAGCACACTCCCGGGGGCTTTGCACCTCGGCGCCTGCCGCGCCCCACGTCCCAGGCTGCTTGCCACCCTCTCTCACCAGGGACCCCAAGTGTCCCTGAGCATGGCACTTCGTTTCTGGGAATCACGGGAAACCGGCCCCAGGTTCTCTGTGGGTCTGTGGCTGCCAGAGTCTCAGGTCAGATGGCGAGATCGGGTGCAGCCGCCCTGGAAGCAGCCCTCGCGAGGCCACTGGGTCTGCCAGTGCCCCCTCAGGGCAGGCCTGCAGCTGCTGCAGCCCGTTGGCCAGCGAGCCGCCCTAGGCGTGTGCAGGCCGAACTCCCAGAATGCCTTTGGTGGCTTATCCGAAGGGAGGAAATCTGAGAAGGGGGCTTCCCCGGTAATAATGAACTTCCTCAGGTCTCTTGTTTACCTTACATCCACAAACATTAGCTGACGGATTGATCACTGTTATTGAAAAACCAATGCTAGACATTTGCATATAATTTTTCGTGTTTTTGTACTGTTAGAGCATATAATGTAATCTGTCACTTAGAACTACTCCATTGGCACAAAATGTTTCTTTTTTGTAATAACAGGAAAACAACGGAAAATTAGCATTTGAACTGATTTGGAAAGTGCTTCAACTAATTCAACTAATTCACTCTCAGCAAACAGCACTTTTTTTTTTTTACAAACTCACACCACTTGGTCTGAGTTGGTTGTCAGTGTCACCCCAAAGAATGAGGCCATCCTTTTCTCAACCGTCTTATCTTCTACCTTGAGTAGACATAAAAGATGGAAAGAAGGTAGACTTCTTGGAGTTAGACTTGCGTACAAATCCTACTTTGCTGCATACTTTGAGACAGACATCCTTTTCTAAAATATATGGCTAATAATATATAATTCATGGACCACAGTGAGCATTAAACAGTGGAAGTAAAACACCTATTATATTCTGGTACATATTCTATTACCTTCCCAATAGATCTTTATGTTTCATTACAGTAGACACCAGGTCTAGTGAAAGGCCTGACATTTTTACAATAAAATTCCTACATGAATTTACCAACATTTTAATGGGAAAGTATCATCACACCCTCTGGGTCTGTGACTTTTACTCAGTGCCTCTTAAATGTATTATGTGGGTTCAGTTTGTACAATAGATCTAATTTATTATAATATTCTCTGCAGATAATTCTACTAGTAGACTTATCTGTTAAGAAAGATTTTTGAATTTCAACAGATTGACACTTACTTCAAGCAATATTTAATTCATCCTGTTAGCAAACATTTACTGTTTACTGTAGGAACAGCTAGAGAACATATCTCTGCTCATCTGGAAGAGAAAGACGGACACGCCTATCACTTACTGCAGCAGAGAAACCAAGGAATGAGAATCCTGTGAGCACACGGAGTCCTGAACCACTTGCTTTGCCTAGAGATGTGGAAGGATGTGCAAAAGCAAAAGGTCATGTAGCAAGAGTTCACATTAATTTGCGTTCTGCTCTGTGAATCAATAGGTCACTTTGTGTATGAATGCTTTGTGCCAAAATAGATTTACTGCATTTAAGAGAGAAATCCAGAGAACTTAAACAGATTTCTTCAATTCCAAAATATCATCACAGCGTATAATTTTTTCATAAAACATTTATAAAACATAATAGAAAAGGTTGAAGGGCTCCTTAGACTTTTACAAATATTATAAATACTAAGCTATTAGAGCCATTTATGAAATTATTGAAGTTAATTTTGTCACATAACTGACCTAGGTTACAGTGTATTATCATTGAAAAAGCATTTATTGTGAATTTACTTAAATATGCAAAACTGAAGTTTTGATCATTTCCTGAGGGTTCCTCTGCAGGATTTGGCAGCAAGAAGAGAAAAATCTTGTTTTGATACGTGTGTTGGATGGTTATGTGGGCTAAGAGCTAAGTGTCTGTCTTCCTGAAGCTGGTCTGTCATAGACGTCAACTCACATTTGTGCCTTAGGAAAAATACACGTAAACACATGGATGACATTTGGGTGCCCAGAGAGAAGTGCTGAAATCCTGAGTATCAATTTCATACCGTTAAGTGGCTGTGTTTTGGGGCAGCTGCATCTGGGCAGGTCTCTCCCAGAGCACTAGGGGAACCTCAACCTGGATTGGGGAGGCTCTTGACTCTGATGGAGAAAGAATTCACAAACAGGTCAGAGGAGTGTAGGTAAGGAAGGAAATCATTAGAGCGAGAGTGGCAGTGGGTGGCAGCAGCCCTGCAGGCAGCAGAGAGCAGGGAGGAGAAGAGGCAGGAAAGGGAAGCTCACTGACCTCTTGTTCGGCATAGGGCAGATGTTCCGCCAACACCTGAAGCCAGGGTCACCTAGCATCTGGCGTCCACTGGGATCTGCACAGCCAGGGAACTAAGCCCCTCCCACTGCAGGACTGGGGGGATCCATGGAGCTCATGCTCTGGAGTGACGGAGTGAGATTATATTCTGAGAACTTCTCAAAGCCAATAAAGACTGCCAGGCAGGCGCTAAAGAGCACGATCACGCAGCCACAGTCCCATGCAGGTCACTCCTCATGGAAAGGTAGATGCGTTTGGTGAAGGTTTAACTCATTAATTTGTCTCTGTATGTTTGAGACCAATTTCCTATACTCGCGAGTGAGCAGTGTTCTTCCTCCCTGTCTTCTGATCACAAGGACGAGGTGGGCAAGATGTGTGGAACTGCACATCTTTTTATTGCAGAATAAAGAATGCTTGCTGTGTGTTTTCCTACAGCGATGTGTTGATTCTGTTTGGAAAATACACCTTTGATTACATGCTGGTAGAACCAGGGAACTGTAATTAATCAGAAGACTATGCAGTGGGGAGTCACAGGTTTTCTTTTTTTTTTTTCCTTCTAATTTTATTTTACCATATTTAGCCAGCTGCCTTTACCTGGGAAATATAAGCTTAGATCTTCTCCATATAGAAAAGAACCATACATTGATTAGGACGACAGTACAACTCTTTCTAGAATTCAGCATCTGCCTACAGAGTTACAAGCTATAATGATGCATATTTTAATTTAACCGACCAGTCATGACTATGATGATGAGAGAACAGTGCTGTCGGGTCAGACATCCCTTTTGAAACATTGTAAGTGGAAATGCAATATCGGCCTGAGAAACAAGACAGGGAAGTTAATCTCACAGTGGACTCTGCCACCAGTCAAGCCACCAATAAAGCTTTGGAATAAAAAATGGGAAAATCCTGCAATAATTAGAGACAGGTGGAAACCCTCGCTCTTTTTTCATTTAGCACAGCTAAGGAGCAAGCACAGAAAAGCATGGCACAGACCGTGCCCTCCCCACTGCGTAGAAAGTGACCCATGAAGTCAACAAGCAGGCGGCGGGTTCCTCAAGCCCTCCTGCCCACGCGTAGTTAGTGGCTTTATCAGGGACTCTGACCTCAGGCCGCCTCTCCCCATACAGTTGGCGTCTTTGACTTTGTGTTAACCCTGCGTTCTCAGCTTATGCAGCTCATTACGGAGAATTACGGAAACCCCATGGCTTCGCTAAAGGGATGTGATGGTGAGAGGTAGTTTAGGTTGACAGGACAAATGACAAGGAAGGAAAAAAGAAAGTGATGGAAAGAAATAAAAAGTAGAGAGGTCTATGAAGGCGGTTCCTTTAAAATAGTACAGACATACATATTCCTCTAATCTCTATTTCTCACTCCTTTAATTATATATCATAACCTAAACTGAGTCCATAAGGGTGATATTAAAATCATAAGATTAAGAGAACACGAACAGAATTCATAAGTAAGAGAAGACTACAGTGGGCTCGGTGGGGAGAGGGGAGCAGAATGTAAGTGTGGGTCACTTGTAAATCAGAAAAAAAACATTAGTTTAAAAGTTCAGTAAATGGAACAACAAAAAAAAGCTCAGTACTTCCTGTTCCCCAGAGGAAATTTGATTCACTCACTTAGAACTAATCGTACATAAATGGACAGAAGTGGGAATCTGTTTGTATAACATCTGTAAGTTTAAAGTGCATGTAGGAAAAAAATCAATCTTTTTTTTTTCAGTAACACTGAAGGTGCATTTAAGTTCCCACAAGGTCGTCAAAGAGACACCCTTGCAAAATGAGATCATCCCCATGTTTTCAAGCTGCCAGGTGCAAGCATATACTGCTTTGAACTACATACACATTTTTAAGTAAGATACATCAAAAGTGGACAAAAAATCTCCTTGCTTCCATATGTGTTTTAAAATAGCATCATCACTCATGAAATAAACTGAGAAGTGGCTCTAAATTTAGTTCATGAAATTAATGTCTCTGAAGAATAAAGCTCCTAACGTTCACATTAATACAACTGATATAAGTAAATTTTATGCTGGTGGGGACTAAAGAAATAATTCACAGTCTAAGTGTGAGCTTAGGGGAAAAAATTGTATTTTTATTTTTTCTGCGGTGATGCTAAGTGAAATTCACCAGTAGAATACAAGTATCCCTTCAAAAATACTCTAGGATAATTGTGTGACACAACCTAATTTAGAGTCTAAAAAATAAAAGGTGTTTTTTTTTTTTAAACTCTGAAGAATGAAGTAGTCCCTCGTCAGTAAAGTCTAAAAAATTCAAAGAGTTTCTGCTGCTTTCGGAAATGGTGGAAGAATTCCTTAGTTGCACTCTAAATGTATAAAAATCCTAAGCTCCTTCTAGTCACTTAAGGCCATAATTCAAATTTTACTTCTGTCAAGTCAGGACTCCAAATAAAAATAAACAAAAGGACATATTCTCAATCATGCCACACAGGCAGTATCTTCTAACTTGTCCTCATTCTTATCCCAAGAGGAATTTTTATAGTCAACCATTATGTTTCAGAAGTGTGACTCTTACTCCACAGGAATATACCTCCCTAACCAGCTCGTCACCTCCCAGGTGAGGCCAATGCTTCTCTTTGGTGGGGATCCAAGATGATAGCTTCCTTTCTGACAGTGATTAACGGGCACATTTTCTACTCAGATTGGTTTTCCTAACAATTGAAAACCATATGAATATTTATTCAATTCCAACATTTATTTTTACTTTTAAAAGAGCATATTAGAGCCAATACTTATATTCATTTAAATGTTTTAAATTAAAAATTTCCAAGGCCCTTTATCTGCTCCACTGTTGCAGAATCCACTGTGCCCTTGACAGCAGAAGGGCTGAGGCAGGGGGGATAATTCTGTGTTCTTTCTCAGCTCCTAGTTTCCAGATAGCTTCAGTTTATTCTAAACTCTTCATGGACTTCAGGCTGTGTGAAATTTTAATTATACCATGTTGCATAAAATTAATATACACCAGATGTCAGAGAAATTAATGGTAGCATCACATTATAGTTTGGTCTCAGGTAGTTTATTTTCAATAATTTGAACAATACTAATATGTCACTTTAAAGAACTGTTAGTTCATGGGAGATAAGTCATTTTTAAAAAGTAATAATCACAGTGCAGTTAATTTCAGAATTCTAAGAAATTTTGAAAATTCTGCTTAAATCTAATGCCTGAAGTGAAACACTGGTTCATGATGGCCAAGACTTTCTTTGCAACTGGTTTCCAAATGCAGAGTTTTCTGAAATGCCTGCTCCCTCAGCCACTTTTTCATCTCCGCCATCTTTCCAGGGATTTAGTGGGTGAGTGGACAGGAGGTGAGCATAAAGTAAGGAGAGAGAGGACTGTGGGCTGGAAAGGGACCGTGTGACATCGAGTGACATTGTGTGGCATAGGGTGTAATGAAGCTGAACAGAACGTCACAGTTGCACTCCAAATAGCATTTTATCTCCCTCCTCCCTTCCCACAAGGCTGATAACCCCAGATAACCTTTCAAATGCCATTGGAAGTGGGGGCCCCAGGCTCTGAGCTTAGAGTCCTTTATAACTTGCACACAAAATAAGTATTTTTAAAGAATCCTCACAACAGAATACTTCCTACAAGAGTAGAAGGCCTACTGAAAATGCAAGAATATGAAAACAAGTGAATGTTTCCTTTAGGCACTCCAAAATTTGCTTCCCTGACGTCTGGAATCATAAACCTCTGGCAGGTACAACACAGCATGAAGTGGCGAACAAAAGAAACGGAGAGCTTTGTTCCCCTTTCCCCTTGCACACCCTCCTGCAAAAGCAGCTGTGACGCATTGATTTATCAGTGTCCTCCGTGTTCAGAAGGGTGTTGCTCATGGCTGACGGTCACCGAGCAAGGGTGGCCAAGACAGCAGAATGACGGAGGCCACCCCTCTGGCCTCTGCACGGGCAGCCCTCTGGTTTGCGGCCGCGGTGCTGGTTTTCCTGGCCTTTCACCTCTGATGCCAACTCCTGACAAGCGACCTGCTTCTCACGTGCTGATCAGCTGTTGCTGGTTCCTGGCATTTGACAGCCAGGCTGCCTCGTCTGAAAACGCACCTCGTGTATCCTTCTAACGCCTTTCCTGTGTCCTCAGCAGTTCGCCTGCTTCAGTTCCGCAGACAGCTGGTACCTGGGTATTCGTTGTCAGAGCTGAGACACCTGGTGTGGATGCCGGCAGGGCAAGACCGGCTCCCTAAATGTCTCTCACGACTGCCAAAAGACTTGAGATTCTTACTAATTGGCGATTTAAAGTGTTAAGTGATATATGAAAAGGGTAAGCGATTGTATAGTAACTGTCACTATCTGTGGAGAGCCTCAGCTCCTAGGAAAATGGACTGTCACGTAGCATGTGCCCTTTAGAACATGCTGACGGAGTCATAAACCTTTGTAAGCAACTTCTCTTTGTTATTGAAATACCGTCTATGTCTGCGTAATCTTTACTTTACATAGTTGTGATTACATAGTTGTGATTTTTTCCATCCGCACCCTAGTTTCTTGTTCATGTATAAAAGAAGCAGTAAAAATAAACTCGGGGTCGAAAACAGCTTAGAGCTTCGACCCTCCCAAGCACCTATTGTTGTGTCCATTCATCCTCACCGCCGGCTCGAGAACCCTGCTCGACTTCGCGGTCAGCTAGACTAGACGCGACAACTATCTAGTCAACATCTACTCTGAGCCAGCCAATGTACGGAAGCGCCCTTAAAACCCAAAAACTCCTGCAGGGAGTTACTACTGACCCTATTTTACAGATGAGTAAACTGAAACTTCCAGAAGGGTTAAGTAAATCTTTCCAGGATAGTATCTAGCCAATGACAGAGCAAGATTAAAACCCAGGCCTGTCGGACCCCCAAGTCCACCGTTGTCACACGATACACGTGTAATGCAGCCGAGGGGCCTTGGCCGCCGCTCACTGCTAGCACAGAAGCTGGGGGCTGCATGAATGTCGGGAGGGCCTTGTGGGTGAGCATCTCACCCACCAGAAACCACAAGGACTCTGAGCACGTGAGACCCTGGCCAGGGAGGCTGTGGCGGGAGGCGGACAGGTGCCCAGAGCAGAAGACCAGCGCCGGCAGGCCGGGGAGACCCCAGGGGAAAGTCTTCGCATAGCTGTGGTGGTAGCAGGATGGAGAGAGACTCCCCGGCAAGACAGGGAAGCAGCCAAGCCATTCTAGGCCGCCACTGCCCACCGGGGGCTCTCTACCCTCATCCTTTCTTCGCTCTGTTTGCCGGCTCACATTCAACGCCACACAGCCAGGCGGGCATGGATGTGAGATCAGAACCCAGGGCTTTTCCCTGTGGGACACCCAGCCTCTCAGGCACTTCAAAAGACTTCAAAGTCTTAAAAGTGCAACTTACCTCACTTTGCACCACTATATTTTTCTCAAGATCATCATCCATGATCTCAAAGATATTTCTATGTCTGACCTGAGCTACATAGCACAGAGAGATGCATGTCCCGTGGCCACGTACCCCAGCTCCACTGTGGGAGTGGAGCACACGCTGAGATGGGCTGGGCAACCAGAACATCTCCGCACCTGCTGGGCTCCGACCCTGGGCCGCCCGACTGTTGGCGGGCTGGACGAGTTGCCTGGAAGACAACAGCACCCGGGCCGCGGCTGTGGGAGGCAGGAGGGCAGGGAGAGAGGATGGAAGCAGCAAGGGAGGAGAACAGTCTTTAAAAACAAAGAGAATCAAGGTTAGCGCGGCGTGGAGGCTGTCTTGCCTAGAGCCAGGGAGAAGGCGCCCTTGTTCCGCCAAGGAAGGGTTCAGGCACCAACAAGGGCCCATGAGCGAGGCCTGGAGGCGAGCTGCCTGGAGAGGGAGGCTGCGGACCCGGCAGGGCGACGGGGACGGGGCCACAAGATCCACAGGGACCGGCCACCCGAGCGGCCAGGCTGCGAAGAAGGAAGCTGTGGCGTGTTTCAGAAAAAGAAAGGAAGGAAGACAAGGCACTCCGGATGTGGGAGGGAGAGCCAGAGCCAGAGCCGAGAAGCCGCGCGAGGCCCAGGGTGCCAGCCTCCCCGGGAGGGCTGGGGAGGGCGCCGCCCCGAGGGTGCCGGGACGGGCCCACTGATCCGCGTCAGGGGCTCCGAGGGCAGCCCCGCTGTGGTGCGGCCCAACGGCACCGGACTTGGGACCCCGAGGGAGAGAGCCCAGCCTAGTCCTAGGATCAGCGCCAGCCGGTTTAGCGAGATGGACCAGAATCGGCACATGGAAGGGCTGGGGCTGGGCTGATAGGCAGAAATGAGAAGTACACGGAAGAAGCTGGTTAACTGGCCAGCTGAATAACTGAGTATCACGGACGTTAAGAGCTGGCTAGGCCTCTCACTGCTACCTCAGTACAGCCGTCACGTTGCAAGGGGCAAGCACTACATGGATCAAGAGGTGCTGCACTGCAGAGAGTGGAGGGAAAGCAGAGGGGAGCCCTGTGCCCCTGGGGATGCCTTGCTGCCATGCCACTCTGCTCTCCAACAAGCCTGAGTCTCCACTGACAGCAGATCCAGCATAAGTGACTCGGAACACCAGACAGCCATCATGCCAAGAGTCTTCTCTCCCAGGAGCTGGCACTGAGAACTCATTTCAGAGAGAACAGATAAAATAAAGCCCCTTCCAAGGTTGCAGGTAACAAAGAGTGACGTACACACCAGGATGGTAAGAGTACATCATAAAGGCAGACAGAGAATATTAGTGTCTGTTCACTATTGGAAAAGCTAGTCACAACAAGTAGAGTCGGAAATGTTTTTTTTAATGAAGACTTGATTATTGAAGTTTCATATAACATTGCGTCGGATCAGTTTTTCAGAAAAGGTTCACACTTTAAAAATAAATGTTTCTTGACATGTTTCATGACTACTGTAGAAGTGAATCTCATTAAAGTTTAAGACATGTTCTAAAAGCATGCAGAAATATATATATGTACATATATGTATATAGAAAGATGTACAGTATTTCTAAATTTGATAATGCTTATATATCAGCTTTTGTTCAAAGGAATATTTTTAGGTCCAGGCTGATTTGCTTTCTTTATTTAGCAAAGTTATAGGAAAACTGAACCACTATCTTGCTACATGCAGGGGATGTAGAATATCAGCTAGCTTTAATTTCACCTTTAAAATTACATATATCCCTTACTGTCCAAATTCTCACTAACTGTTACTCCAAATTAAGAAACCAAATGGATTTGGGGACACAGCACTTATCATTTTATAAACCAGCTATACAGGTTCTCTCTCTATAAACTAAGGAACCATGTAGTGAGGAATATTTACACATAACAGTTTTGGTGAAGCAAAATATCTCACCTCTTAAATATATTTGGCTGCTGGTCACAGAGACTAGAATTACTAGTGGTTTAAATAGGATGGCTATTTTTCTTGGATGTAAAGGAAGTTTGGAGGCGGGCACGCCAAATCTGGGACGCAGAACCACAGGCAGCGTGGACCCAGGTTCCTTTCCGTCTTTCTTTTCTGCTTTCCTAACTTCTGGCTTTTATCACCAAGGCTGCCTCTGGTCCAAGACAGCAGCTGGAACTCCAGCCGTCACGCCTTCATTCTAGCAGGAAATGGGAGAAAGTGGGAAATAGTAGAGTTCTCCCCAGCTATCCAGCCATGCTTTAAGGAGCCTTCAAGATTTATCCGACAACTTTTCCATCTCACTGACCACAACTTCATTACATGGCCACATCAAGGGAGGTAGAAATGCAAACTTCTATCTGGGCACCAATCTAAGTTTTCTTGTTATGAAATAAAAATATTATTAAAGCATTAAACATACATATGATCCAGTACAATTACTTTCATGATGTTTAAACAATCCCTTTTCTGGTTAACTGTTTTATGGGTACATCCCTAAATAAAGGCCACTACACTCACTTAGTGTACCCCTAAAACCAGAAGAGGTACACTGAAGCTTCAGTATAAAGTTGTGTCATGGAACAGTACTCAGTAGAAGGTTAATCCATGTAGGATGGCCACTGTGAGCCCAGTTTTCAGGGATCTCCAAAGGGCAGTTAAGGGTGAGGTTCCTGAAAAGGCTTTAATTCCCATCATCTCATTCCGCTCCAATGTCCCACTCAATTATTTGATATGAATGGTTTTCTCCAATTTATTTCACACGCACATGCAACAAATCTCCTGCTGTGTCCTCAGCTTCACCGTCCTCCTGCACTGCTTTTCACCCAGGCTGCAGATTCCAGTCCTAAACACCTGTAATAGGGAAACGCTGGGCCTGCCTCTGCTGGTGACTGTGTACGGGACACAGGGGATTGTCCCACGTCGTGGACTTGGTATTAGAGAAGTTGTTCTGTGCTATTTACACTGTAGAGCTCTTCAGGTCTTAACTAGCTTCACTAGAGAAGACAGGCAAACAAGAAATGGGAGGGCACTATATTTTCAAAGTGGTTTGCAGGTCTTCCCCTTCACCAATAAACCGTCCTACTCCCAAGAGGACATTAGAAATAATGAGAATGAGCTTCAAGATCCTGTTGCCAAGGCACTTCTCCCAACCAGGGTGCACATCCTGCTATAAATAATACATTAAATAGCTGGATGCTTTGCGCTTCCCTGCACTTCTATTTCAGCACACATCCTTGCCCTTATCAACAGCTCTTTGGGACCACGGTGTTCCCTGTTGCCCTCATTAGAAAGTGGGTATCACTTACTACTTCAGCTTGGGTTTCACGCCGGGAGAGTTATCAGAGAGATGTTATTTGCTTGAACTGATCTTTAACCCAGATTTTCTGTTCTGCTTCCTCCGTGACTCCTTGGTGACTCATCTAAGCACTGCTGAGCCTGAAGGGAATGAAAGAATCTCCTGTGATGCATTCTATTGTGTGGGAAGGTTCAGCAATGTTGCCAGGTGCTTATTACAGATTGTTGGGGGTTATAATTACATACATATAGACAGCTGCTTTATGCTGGTTTCCCTTTTTTTTCTATGACCAAGAATTGTTTTTCTTATCTGATGCTTTGTAACTCTAAGGAAATGTTACATAACACATAGCAGTTAACAGTTATATTGTTTTATGAGCCTATATAAGAAACCAACTTTGAATCACCGCTTTTGATGTTTGGAAATTCGGTCTGACTTTATTTGCTCTATTTTCAATGGCATTATTATTCTGAAACATACCATATGTTTCATACAGTATGTCTCAGACATGCTGCACTGTGTTGGACTTTATTCTAACTAGCAAATAAGAAGCCTGATATATCGTGAGCCCCTAATACATATCAAAAGCTTTGTAAAGTCATAGCTGACTTGATTTCCATGGCAACCATGAGACGTTAATATTGTCATAAGAGAAAATGGAGGCTTAGAAAGGTTGAAACATTTTGTTCACGGTCGTAAGCTTCTACTTGGCTTTTTTTCATATAACAGGGCTTGTTCTGTGGAACAGCCTAAAACAATGAGGGCTGCTATTTATAACATGATTATCTCACAACATAAAGGAGAAATCAATCACTTCCACAGAGCTCCTGACTCAGGATAAGATGGAGGAGAGCCCTTACAGTGTCACCCCTCCTGTACTAGGCCCAACCACGTGTGCCACTCATCTACTGTGCACGTTAAGTTTTCTTCCATTGTTTAAAGCTTTTGTGGAGGATGTGAGTTTTTAACTATTATTTGACAACTGACCAGACAGAAGATCTAGACCAGAATTCTTGAACCACCAGTTTACAGGTCAAACCTACACCTCCTCACAGTTCTTTACTGTTTTTGTTTTTGTTTTCTCATTCATTAATTTTTAAAATTTTTTAAATAAACATTTTACAATCCCAATTTCCAAGTTCATTTGAAAGTCAGAAAATTGGTTACCCTAGGCCTGAGGCCCCATGAAGCATGGGTCAGCTGGACTGAAGAGCAGTAGGTCCCTTTAGATGGAGCCTGTATGCCATCTGGGAGCCTCAGGCTCTGTCAGCTTCATTCATTCGGGTTA
>JAQQAC010003801.1:32225183-32252214 GCA_029783875.1 Phataginus tricuspis | reverse complement strand
AACGTCAGATTCTCCAGAGAAACAGAACCAACAGGGGAACTATAGATACACATATCTATCTATCTCTCCCTGTATATATGTATACAGAGATGTACATATACAGAGATACAGACATCTGTCTATATACGCACATGTAGAGAGAGAGGGAGATTTATTTTAAAGACCTGGCTCAGCTGTGGAAACCCGGCCCACCCAAACCCTGATGCGGTAAGCCAGCGGACCGGAGACTCAGGGAAGAGTTGCAGCTCCAGCCCACAGGCAGTCTGCTGGCAGGATTCTTTCTTGCTCTGGCAGCTCAGTCTTTGTTCAGCTGATTGGATGAGGCCCGTCCACATTACCGAGGACAATCGGCTTTACTCAAAATCTACCAACTTGTTAATCCAATCCCAGAAACACCCTGACAGTAACATCTGGGATAAGGCGTGACACGGATACTCTGGGCACCGTGGCCCAGCCAGGTTAAGGGGAAGTCAGTGTCAAAGAAAGATAAAAAGGAGTTTGTCCAGAAGAAGCAGCTATCAAGGGCTGCAAAAGCCTCGGACATCTGCAGTGGGTTAATTGGCGAACTCCCCAAAGATAAGTCCACACACTAACCCTGGAACCTGGGCAGGATACCTTATTGGGAAAAGGGCCTCTGCGCATGCAATTCCGTTAAGGATATTGAAATGAAGGGATCATCCTGGATTTTCTGAATGGGTCCTAAATCCTAGGACAAGAGTCCTGATGAGAGAAAGGGTAAGATTTGGTAAGAAGACGAGGAAGCCATGTCACCACAGAGGCAGAGACTGGAGTGATGTGGCCCCAAGTTGAGGAATGCCAGCAGCCCCCAGAAGCTGGGGGAGCTGCGGAAAGGTCTCCCTCAGAGCCTCTGGATGACTAGCAGCTGTGTGATACCTTGACTGGGGACTTCTGGCCTCCGGAAATGTGAGGGAATAAATTTCTCTGGTTTTAAGCCACCCAGTCTGTGCTAATTTGTAACAGGAGCTTTAGGAAACTAATAAAACATCAGAGAATAAATGTGATTGATTTTGCTGTTAAAAATAAAAAAACACAGGTCACATTTGAGAACACAGTTTCAATAGGGTGGTGTGGAGAAAGCCATATGCAAAGATCGTAAGGCAGAGGTTCCCCAACTTTCCCAGTTTGTGGGGTCTTTTGTATCTCAGTATTTTTTCATAGTGTTCCTAGTCAAAAGATATATACTAAACAGTTCAATTTATTAAGTAGTTCCAAACTTAATCAGTATTTATGTACTAGTAACTTAGCTGTTTGAAAAAGTAATATAAAAAATTAAAAAAATATTTGATTTTATTTTTAAATAGTCACAATTACTTCCTAATAGAATGCATGCGTGTGTTATGTGAAACTTCTTAAGCTTTGGAATTAGATGGGACACCAGCCACTTCCATTTCCTGTTCCACATTGATTTCTGACCTGCAGTTGCATTTAATCACAGCAACCACTGAAATCTAGCTTTTCAAGATATGACATTATGAAAAGGGATGTAGAGTATCTAATGTTGAAATTGTAAACTACCTCAAGCTAATATTTTGTATGGTGCCAGAAAGATGTCAAGCACCATTGTGCTTCTCTCAAAAATTTTCAGTATCCCTCAGGCATTCCCCTAAGTTCACTATGGCTGGGGCACCTCAGCACAGTTTGGAGGCTATGGATTTGGGAGTGAGAAGTAACAAAGTGTATATAGAAAGTTGAGATTACATTTATAAGACATTTAGTAGAAACTTTAGCAAGTAAAACCAGAAGATATTCAGGAGATTAGTAAAGATATTCTACAGTCAAGGGGAGAAAAAAACAAAAGTAAAAAAGATATATTGAACTACATCAAAATAAAACACTTCTGTGCCTCAAAGGACACAACAGAATGAAAAGTAAACTTACAGAATGGGAGAAAATATCCACAAATTATATGTCTGAGAAGAGGTCAATATATGGAGTATATAAAGTACTCTTACAACTCAACATCAAAAAGCAAACAAGCAAACAAACATCCCCATTCAAAAATGAGCCAGGGACCTGAGAAGACATTTATTTCTATCTATAAAAATAGCCAACAGATAAAGGAAAAGATGCTCAGCATCATTATTCCTTAGGGAAATGGAAATCAAACCCACAATGAGATATCAACTCATATCCAGCAGGATGACTACTAAAAAAATAAAACAAAACAGAAAATAGCAAGTGTTGGCAAAGATGTAGAGAAACTGTGTACAGTGTTGATGGGAATGTAAAATGGGGTAGACACTACAGAAAAGAGTATGGAGTTTCCTCAAAAACAGTAAAATAGAACTACCGTGCAGTCTAGCAATTTCACTTCTGGGCATATGCCCAAAAGAAGTGAAAACAGGGCCTCAGACTGATACTTGTACACCCATGTTCATAGTACCATTATTCACAATAGCCAAAAAGAGGAAGCAACCCAAGTGCCACTGATGGATGAATGGATGAATGGATAAATGGAATATGGTATATCCATACAATGGAATGTTATTCAACCTTAAAAAGGAAATTCTACATGCTACAACATGGATGAAACTCCAGGCTACTATGTTAAATGAAATAAGCTGATCACAAAAAGACAAATACTGTGTAGTTCCACTAATTACAAAACCTGTGTGAGGGCCTAATAGCAGTCAAACTCAGAGAGACAGGAAGTAGGCTGTCGTTTGCCATGGCCTAGGGGTTGGGTGCGGATGGGGAATGGAGGCAGTTTCAGCTTTGCAAGATGAAAAGCATTCTGGAGATTGGTTGCACAATAAGGTGACTACATTTAATGCTTACTGAACTGTAAAAAAATGATTAAGATGGTAAGTTTTATGTTATGTGTATTTTATCGCAAATTTTTTAAAAAGTTAAGGTGAGATGTCATGACTGGGATCAAATTTAAGATGTAAGCAAAAATGATTAACCAAAGGAACAGGATTTCTACTACAATCTGTTCTCTAAGAAATAAAAATACATGTATCACTAGCTCTCTATATACTCAATGAACCATTTCTCCAAAGTGAGTGCAATGCCAAACTTTACCCCAATCTGAAATAATCATGCATAATAAATTAGTGAGGTGTAAGTGTGTTGTTAATATTGACCAGAAACATTTTCATAAAACATCCTATGAAAAGCATCATAATCCAGTTTTCACATCACATAAATCTAATAAAAGAGAGGAAATTACCTAACTATATTGGGAAATGTTGATGGACAGTAAAAAAAAAGATCATTTGGTCAAGCTTTTTATAGCTCAGCAAATACTTTCCCTTCTCAGATTTCCTGTTTTACTCAGAGGAACTTTGCTGTTTCAAAACCAGTGCATCGAAAACCTGTGGCTTATAACTTAAGCTAGGTACCCGCAGAAAATAAGCACCATCTGGTGGATAGGGTGGTACTACCAACCTACCAGGAAGGCGGCTTGCTCCAGGGCCGAGCGTACAGTGGGCTTCTCTGAGCAAGAACATGGAAGAGTTTATTTTTCTCATTTTATGAGCAATGCCAACTTCCTTAAACAATTTTCCCTCGCCACCAGGACATGAATCAGTCAAAAAACTGCAAATGGCTTCGGCAATTTTCTCTGTGCTCAACAATGCAATCAAAACTGGTAAATCAGGATGAACTGTGGTGTCAGGAAGAATCCGGTTAGAATGAAACCCTCCAACATTTCTTAAACCCAAACAAGTCATGAAACTCACATTAAATGTTGCTTAGTTCAGAATATGAGGGTCTTTTTGGGAAACGGAGTTCAGGTGACAAGGAACAGAACATAGCGACCTCGTCTGCGGTGATCCTTGTAAAGAGAAACAATTGTAGGCCTGCTGATTAGCAAGTAATCGAAAGTACCCTGTGCGTGAAGAGTGATTTTGTCACCTCGCGCTCCTCCGCGGCCCGGAAGAAAGCGATCGCCGATCAGAAGGTTCTGCGTGCCTGTGAGTTCAGGGCCCGAGCGCGGCAGCCCAGGCGGCTTTCTAGCAGGGAACGACCCAGAAGGGTAGAAAGTACGGGGGAAAGTGCCACACGCGTCCGCGGGCCGGTGACACGGGCCCGGAGCCCCCTGCGCAGGGGGCGAAGCTCATGGGGCTTCCCGGCGGGCCCGGGCGGGAGGCAGGCGCGGAGGGCGTCAGTGACTCGGGGGGCCCGGTGACTCGGGGGGCCCGGTGACTCGGGGGGACCCGGTGACTCGGGGGGAACCGGTGACTTGAGGGCCCGGTGACTCGGGGGGCGCCGGTGAGTTGGGGACCCCGGTGACTTGAGGGCCCGGTGACTCGGGGGTGCCCGGTAACTTGGGAGGCCCGGTGACTCGAGGGCCCGGTGGCTCGGGGGGAACCCGGTGACTCGGGGGGAACCGGTGACTTGAGGGTCCGGTGACTCGGGGGGGGGGGGCGGCGGGGGGGCGTGGCGGCGTCGCGTCGCGGGCGGATGACGCGCGGCCGGCGGAGGAGCGGCCGCTTCCTGGGGGCGCCGGTCGGGCCGCGGGCCGCACACGCGCGGGAGCCGGAGCCGGAGCCGGAGCCGGAGCCGCGGCCGCCGCCATGTCCCACCAGACCGGCATCCAAGGTGACGGCGCCCGGCGCGGGGCGCGCACCCGGGGAGGGAGGGCGCGCGCCGACGAGCGGGTTCCCGCGGCGTCGGCCCTGCGGGGTCCCGGCGGCGCGCGAGGTGGGGTCCCGCTGGCCCAGGGCTCCGCTCCGCCTCGCGGCCGCTCAGGGCTCAGCCCCCGGGCCTCGGCCCGCCCCGCGCGCAGACGCCGGCGGAGCCGCCTGTTGGCCCGGGGTGCCGAGCGGCGGGGGAGGGAGCGGAGCTCCGCTAGGGCCGCACGGCCGCGTCGGGGCGCCGGGGAACACAGGTCCCGGGCGGCCGCGGCGGGAGCGCGCTGCGGGCCCTGGGGGTCAGGACCGGGCACCTGCCGGCGGCCGCTTCTCGTGTGGGAGCGCAGAGAACGCGTTGTTGAAGGCGTCTTTGTTTATCATAAGCTCGGAATCGGACTAAAAGGATGAAGCAGGTTTTCAACATTTTTTTTCAACATTTTTCAATCAAGCAATAAAGGTGTTTTTCAAAGTGATTCGTTCTTTACGGGGTTTGAGGAACTTTAATACTCTCAGAGTTATTTCTGCTGGTGGAATTGTCTAGGTAAAACAGATTAGGATTAATATGCTCTGCTCTAAGTATATTACTATTTATATTTATGAGCTGTATACAGTGTCCACACGTATTTCTAAGTGTTATTTAAATTACTGGTAAGAGGATGCTACATACTCAATATTTTTTCTGTGTATTATAATTTTTTTCCTTATTTAAGTTGCACTACAAGGTATTAATACATAAGTATGAAAAGTAGGTTTCCTTTTTTAATTTTTTCCCACAGCAAGTGAAGAAGTTAAAGATACCTTTGCCAGAGCAAGAAATGGAAAATATAGACTTCTGAAGATATCTATTGAAAATGGTTAGTTAAACATTTTTAAATGGTGTTTGTCCTTGTAGAAGTGGGTGTAATATTTTTTAACTTCTAAGCTGTCAACGATTTGAATTCCTAATATTAAAAATTCAGAGCTTGCTTTAGGCAACCTGGATTCTGTACATTTTGGGCACGTCCTTTGGGCACTTGCTTAGCTTCTGAATTTTGTGAAATTCAGGGAAACAAAGATGTTGTTTTTTGGTGTCATATCTTCCCCGTACTTTTCGTCTCAGTTTCCATACCAAAATCCATTTCCAATGTCAGTGCTTCCTCTCTGGAATGGAAATTAGTAAACAGGTGGTTACCTTAAAAAAAAAAAAAAAAAAAAAAAAAACCCCAGGTACTTGTGAATTGTTACTTGGTAAAATAAAGTTCTGAAGTAGATACAAAGGATTTCAAACTCCCATTTTCTCCACTTGATTTCAATGTATGGTGCAAAAATGATTCCCCTTTTTGTTTTAGAAAAAATTCTGGGAATATAACAAGCCATAAATGGATTCTTTCAAAATAATCTGTAAGCACGGAAATTGGTTGGGTTGGGAGAATCTTTAAATTCAGCTAGATTTGAATTTGAACAACTAATATTAAAACTACTTAATCACAAATGAGTATGTTAAAATATTCCATTGGCCTAATTTCATAAATACCTTGAAATATTTTGCTTTGGATGTATAAACTGAAAATTTATTTGCTTTTCATTTTCTATTTATGTATTTAAAAAATACCAGAATAGTTTGAAGAATATGCACCCTACATGTATTACCACGCTCAACAGGAATAAGCATATACTGTAAAGCAGCATATTTTAGAAATAGTAAGCTAAAATTTTAAATGCCATCATTTCCTGACTAGTTTATTAACTAAATGGCAAGCGTATCTAACTAGCATCTCTACAGAAGAAAAATGACATTATTTCCTAAATCATTAATTTCTGTTTTTATTTTTGTTTTGAGAAAAAATTTTAAATCAGGAAATAAGAATAATAATGTAACAAACACTTCCCTTTCCTCTTTAATTAATAACTGCTAATGTTTTGTCATATTTGTGTTCAAGCCTTTTTCAGATTTAATGTTTTGTCTTATAAGAGCATTCCCTTTAAACAAGTTCACTTCCCAACGTCTTTCCCCGGAGGCAGCTATATTAGGAGGTTTTATGTTTGTGCAGTCAGTCTGTTTTTTATATGTATCCCTAAATACACAGTGCTGTTTTAAGTTCTTAAGTTCACATAAACTAATACCTTCCTCTGGATCTTTCCTTTTTCTGTAAACATTTCTGTAATTAGTTTTGCTAGAGATCACTAATTCTTTTTACATGGGAACACAATTCTGTCATATGACTGTGCCACATATTACATGTCCATTCTCTTGCTGATGAACATTTCAGCTATTTTCCATTTCCACTGCTATTACATAGTGTACGGTGAACATCTTTACATTTTTTCGTGCAGGACACTGTCTATGCAGAGTTCTTTCACAATTTGACTTGAATCTGCCACCTCAGAGTGGCTATACCAATATATGCTTCTGGACAGATTTTGAAATTTGTTGCATTATGGCCAAATAGCTAAACTGGTTTTATTTAATATTTCTTACTGTACAACTCAATGTTAATTTCAGAAATTAACCTTTGAGTGATGGTACCCTTATTTAAATATATTTTGTGGATAACTTACTGCATAAACATTTTGGAAAATAGAATATAATCACCCATTCTTCAACCATCCAACTCAACAATGATAACTTTTATGTGTTCCTTTACTCTGTTTTTTAATATATCATTATTTTAACCATACTATTCATAAAATCTTCGTATCTGTTTTTAATCCTATTTCATTTCATAATTATTTTTTGTGCTGCAACCTTTTTCCTTTTGAATTTTTGATATGAATAACAGTAATTAGGAAATGACTGTTAATTATTCTATTCATTACTTCATTTTGTATTTCAAACCATTCCTGTATTTTTTTAAAATTGTTCTTCATAGAGAAGCTTGTGATTGGATCATGCAGTCAGCCTTCAGATTCCTGGGATGTGGATTATGATTCCTTTGTCCTGCCCCTGTTGGAGGACAGACAGCCATGCTATATACTATTCAGGTTAGATTCCCAAAATGCCCAGGGGTATGAATGGATATTCATTGCGTGGTCTCCAGATCATTCTCATGTAAGTAATTTTTAAAAAACTTTTTTAACATTAAATGCTAGAATTTTTTTCTGGAATATTTGTAGGCCAATAGAAAGTTCAGAAGCAAAAGTCCCATGGAAGTCCCCTTTCCCATAGAAGGGGTGATGTTGGGGAGAATCCTTGGATTAATACGGGATCTTGAGTGATGAACTTAGATTCAAAAGTCTTGCTCTTGAAATCAGAATTATTATTGATATTAAATTTAAAAATCTGTGGCAATTGTAAGTGATTTTATGGATCTCTGAAGAATAAAGCTACTTTGCTTTGAAAGCAAAAATTGTAATAATTCTGAGAACTAATTAAATAAATATTAAATATTAAATATTCTTATAGTTATGATTCCAGTGATGGGCATACACACAAATCAGTATTTCTCTTAGGAAAGTTAACAGACTAAATTGAACAAAAGACAAAATTAGTACATGGATACTGCCCAGTATTTTAAAGATAATTCTGTTTTTTTGTAGAAAAATAATAATTTTTAAATTATCCAGATATCATTCACAGAAGTAATCCCTTCCTTTTTAATTTCATATATCCTATCTGAAAGAAATACTGAATTCAACTATGCAGGATTATGAAATGATTTCTATTTGTTGGCAGTTATCTTTAGTAGTTTCTGATAGATGCTGTTAGATTCCTGAAGAATATTATATGTTATAGTTCTTCTCATCCTGTGTCCCTCATAGAATAGAATATGCCATAGGTATGCAATGAATTTTTGATTCTGAAACTTATTTAGTAATACCAGATCTAGATTTGCTTTGGGTAAAATGTCAGTTTCAAGGTAACTCCATTTCAGTGTTTTTCCCATTTTAAAGTAGTGTTTTAAGTGTTTATTTTTGAATCTTGAACTCATTTTGTACTTTGAAAAATGTGACTTACAAATTGAAGTCTTCAATTCACTTCGGATGCTGGTGTTACAGTGGTTATTTGTATCACATACTTCGGCATATTAGAATTGCTGGACTTCACCTTTATCACAGTTTATTTTTAATGTGCTTGAATATTTTAATACATTCAGAAAGTGTTTTTTCAATGATTTTCATCTATAAACTCCCAAGTAACCTTTCACAACTTACTAGGTTCGTCAAAAAATGCTGTATGCAGCAACAAGAGCCACTCTGAAGAAGGAGTTTGGAGGTGGCCACATTAAAGAGGAAGTATTCGGAACAGTAAAGGTACAGGACTTATGCCTTTATGTGGATTCTGTATGTTGCAATTAAAGTACCAGTTAATGAGTAATTAATAAGAATTCAGACTGATGAATCTTTAAGGTAAGAATAGGAGAGAAAATACTGTTACATTTCATTAGATATACAAGTTAACTGAAACATTACTTGTGCTTTTAAAATATGTTGGAATCTCCTTTGTAAGAGTTCAAAAACTAGAATATACCTTAAGAGTTCATCTAGCTCAACCCCTCATTTAGTTCAACTTTTCATATTAAGGGTGGGGAAACAGGCCAGAAAAATGAGAGACTACTTGAAGAGACAGTAATTTTTAGGTATTTTAGACATTTATACCCATTTTGTAGCAGCAGTAACTATATTACTTAAACCAGAACATTGAGGCAGGTAAATTGACAATTAATTGGAATACTCAATAAATTAATACATTTTATTAAATTATGTTTAAGAATTTACTTTATTATAAAATTTATATGGCAAATAGATGTATTCACACATTCACACAAATTAAGAAAATCAAATACATTTTTTGAACAGGTTTTTTGTTGTTTAGAACTTATATTCTGATCCAGAAAGCAATGTAATCTAGTGAGTAGAACATAAGGGGATACTTACTATGAGTTGCTTCTCAGTTTCAGTTTTCCAAACCACAAAATTTTGATGAAAAGTAGACCTTTTGGAATATTTTTTTTTTCCTTTAAGTAGGGCCTGTAATCATTTTCTGTGAATAGAGAAATTATATAAATCATTATAATACAGAATTCGGAACTGAATATGTGGGTTACTGAATGATTATTGGGCCGGCTTCCCCAGATGGGTAATTATAATGATCCTATGGGCTTGAAGCAGGACCAGGGTCATCATGTGGCTGGCGTCACCTCTTCCACCCTCATGGAAAAGATTTAGTAATTATAAAACCTTGGAAAATGAAGATGAGGTACTCCCCTTAAAATTTTTTGGAACCTGTACAATAGAGGATTTTTAAAAAAGTAAGAATAGTAAAATCTTACACTATTTCCAGTTAATGTATTTTCTTTTATGTTAAACTAATAACTTTGATTTTCTTTAACCTCACTGAGATTTTCTAGAGAATAATAAGTCCATTTCTGTGCTTATAGGAAGATGTATCATTACATGGATATAAAAAATATTTGCTATCACAGTCTTCTCCTGCCCCATTGACTGCAGCTGAGGAAGAATTACGACAGATTAAAATTAATGAGGTAAATTAGTTTTGAAACCCTTGCAAGATTTTAAGTGTTTGAAAATATCATATTTTTAATTAATAGATTTAGAGGTAACTAGAGAATAAAAAGTTAGGTAGCTTACATTTATTCTGTTTAGAGACTCCATGTGTTTTCAGGAAAAGTTAAAAGTGCATATTAAACTTCATGTCAATTTCATAAATAGCTTTCTCCTGTCTGTCTAATGTATATGGCAGGATAGTAAATCTTCCTGTTGGAAGTTTTTAACTTTGTACTTTGAATACTAAATGGGAAAAGTGTGTGTTACCCATTTAGTGCAAAGAATTTATATCTGATGAGGTTGTCTGAAGCAGGTTTGTTTTGTTATGTTATTTCAGAGAATAGTGATGACTAAAGAGAATAAAATGTAAATGCTAAGGTGTTTAGGATTTCCAGAAGCGCTATGAATTCACTTCTGTGAACACGACTTGGATGGGTGTGTGCATGTGTATATGTGGGAAATGGTTATTTGAGTTCTTGTTTATTTCAATTACACTAGTCAATAAATTTCCATCCATATTTTAGTATATCTTATTTTTAATGTGTTTTCTGCAGCCATTCTAATTACAAGCAAGGATAGCTACTGTTTTTCTACTGGGATTTTACAGAAAAGAAAAAGTAGCAGAAACCACTGTTCACTAGTCTGAGTGACAGACTAATAGGAATCATTCTAGGGAGTGATGGAATATTATTTAATATTAACCTGATAGCAAGGATCTATCTTCATATTAATAACTCAAGTTATGTGAGTAGGGACTTCTTTGTGATTTTTGTTATATACAAGTTTGATAGTTTGTTTTATTCCTTGCAATCAGAACCCAGAGGATCGTATTGGGGTATGCATTTGCATATGTTCTATGATGTTTTCATTATCCAGTGTCATTTATGCTGTAGAATCTCCATTCATTTTTTTAAAAGTAAAGTTTTTTGTGACCTTCTGTTGCAACACTGCAAATGATACCCTCTACCGGCTATCACTTACCAAGTGTAAAAGCCCTACATGTGTGCACCGGACACTGTCTGGAAGCCCTTCTGTCCTCCCCCAGTGCCTGCGTGCCCGCTTCTCAGTGGCGGGAGCTCCAGTCCGGGGCTTCTGCAGCACAGTGACAAGTTGAGCTGTGTGTGTCCTTGTGAGCTGTTTGTACTCCTTTCAGTTCAGTGCATGGCGTTCGTGTTGCATTTTTTACGTCTAACAGAACAAAGTAAAATTCTATACATACTGCATATATATCACACTTCATAAATTTTATCGAGTAAAATATTGTAATTAAAGGTGTATTCTGAAGACACTTCAAAGAGCTTACGTAGCTCATTGCAGTTGCGCCAAACCAAACATACAAAAACAAAACCTCCAAAGTGCTACTAACCTTCACTCAGATGTTCACCCCCAACATGTTCATGAAGATGTCATGCACTCTGCATGTTGACAAAATGCTAGCAGAACATGACCAAGGATGAAAAAGTATTTGCTTTTTACATTACTAGTGTTTTAAGTGTTAATATATATTGGAATGGGCCAGGACGGGTTGGGTATTCTCACCTTTCCTATATGGCATGGCCAAAACTTCATCAGTCAATCTGGCTGTCATACTTAGGTGCAGACTGACGTAGGTGTGGACACTAAGCATCAGACACTACAAGGAGTAGCATTTCCAATTTCTCGAGAAGCTTTCCAGGCTTTGGAAAAACTGAGTAACAGAGAGCTCAACTATGTGCAATTGGTAAGAGATGCATAATGGTTATGATGGAAAGGCTGCTCTTTTTGATAGTTTATGGCTTGTATAAGGTTTATTTGTAATGGATTTGAAATTTTTTATTTGCTTCCTGATAATTCATTTTTTCTTTTATGCAACAAAAGCAATATATATTCACTGTGAAAAGTCAAACCTACCTGCTTAAGTTTCCCTTTGTCTCCTACTTTTTCTATTACAAATTAAAAATTTTTATGTATCTGTTTTAATGAATGTATCTTCTTATTGCAGGAAATAGATATAAAAAATGAAGTCATAATTTTGGCCAACACAACAAATACAGAACTAAAAGATTTGCCAAAGCGGATCCCCAAGGACTCAGCCCGTTACCATTTCTTTCTGTATAAGCACTCCCATGAAGGGGACTCTCTGGAGTCCATAGGTACAGGACACATTGTGTTTGGCATGTTGTTCAGTTTGCTGTCGACCTTTTCGCACTCTGTTCTCGTGTACTTCTCATTCAGAAAACACAGTGACAGCTTTATGAGCTTTAGTGTTTGCCAATTGATATGTGGCTGATTGCATTTATTGTTATTTTAACTTACAGTTTTTATTTATTCAATGCCTGGGTACACGTGCAGCATAAGGGAGCGGATGCTCTACTCCAGCTGCAAGAGCCCGCTGCTGGGGATGGTGGAGACACAGCTGCACATGGATGTCATTAGGAAGGTACTGACTTACCTGACTCGTCTTACTGAGACATTTATCTAATAACTACGTCTTTTAAATTTTTCAGTTTTTGCTATATTTTTTATTGTCTTCTCCATGGAGTTCGTGATTTATAAATGAAAGCTTTTTCTTGTTCTTAGAAATCTGTAGGCTCTGCTCTAAGTGCTATCATGACCCCAGTCTCCCTGTAGATCTGTACTCTGATATGTAGCTGCAAGCTACATGTGGCTATTTAAATTTAAATTTAAAGTAAAACTTAAAATCTAGCTCCGTAATCACACTAGCCACATGTGGCTCTTGCTGCCATATTGCCCGGTGCGGAATTCAAAACTTTTTCCAAATTGCAGAGAGTTCTGTTGGGCAGGGCTACTAAGCTACATGCTTACGACTGTCTCAAGATTTTCAAGGAGCCACAGTCTCTGTTCATGACTGAATCGTGGAAATCTTCACCATTATTGGGAAGGGACAGAAGGAGCAAAAACATTTGCCTATGGGAGCTAAGCCACCAATTTTCTTATATTTATTATCTTAAATGGAAGTGAGGCACAGGGAAAGATACGGTTTATTCTTAAGCACATCACCTCTTAAAACAAGATCTTTAGAATGAACCCTTCAAGCGTTTTAAGTTGTTAAGAATCATTTTTTATAGTAGGGGCTAGCCGATTTTCTCTACAAGAGGACCAGATAGTAAATATTTTAGGCTTTGCCAGGCCACAGATGGTCTTTGTTACATATTCCTTGGTTTTACGACCCTTTAAATACATGAAGTGCTCTTAACTTGGGCTCCATGTGGCCTGTGACCCGTAGTTTGCTGGCCCCTCTGCAATGACCCAGGGGATGAAGGGGCCTCGAGTGATGTTTACTGACTATATGTGTGCAAAGCAGAATGCTGACAGTACAGCGGTGGCTTTTACTGTGGAACATGGGTTAAACTGGAGGAGAAAGAGGGAACCAAATAGAAAACAATTGTGTTCAAACAACTCGTTTAGCTCCCCCACTCCAAAGGAGAAAAGTGAAACTACTTACATACGGTCCTTGATAGTCTTGCTGGAATGAGTTTTGTTTCTTCCTCAACATTCACACCTGAACACTGACCCACTGCTTGCAGTAGGTTTTGAGCACTGTGCTTTTTCATACTGTGCCACACTTTACTAATTCCATTTCTCACAGATTGAGATAGACAACGGGGATGAGTTGACTGCCGACTTCCTTTATGAAGAGGTGCACCCCAAGCAGCATGCTCACAAGCAGAGTTTTGCAAAACCAAAAGGTCCTGCAGGAAAAAGAGGAATTCGAAGACTAATTCGGGGTCCAGCTGAAACTGAAGCCACTACTGATTAAAAGCTACATACTATGATACTAGTTTTTTAAAAGTCCAGCTTTTAGTACAGGAGAACTGAAATCATTCCATGTTGATATATAGTAGAGAAAAAATTGTACTTTTTGAAAAACAGCACTTTTCACTTCTGAGTGTTTTTAAAACTAATGTTATAGAAGACTCGCGATCTCTATTTTTGAGTTAAAGCTACAAAAGGTTTTGACATAGTGATGTTTGATGTTGCACTGTTTTCATAGAGTGGTGATTCCACAATTTCACATGATTCTTAAAACTTTATACAGTTGGGCCAATTTCAGAAAGTCTAATGTCTCAAAGATACACTTCTTATTACTCTTAGTGAGACAGCATATTTTTTTCTGTAAAGGAGAGAGAAAGACCTTAAAATATTCATACTACTTAATAATCTGTTAAGGACCAGGTTAGATTATATTCTAAGCTGAAAACTTAGCATGCCTGGGAGGAGGTGAGAGCCTGCTGACTCTGAGGGACAGTGCCGGCGCCCAGACTGGGGGCTCTTGTCTGTAGCTTCCAGAAACCCTGCTTTTATAACAGCAGTGTTTTCTATTTGCTTTTTGGTTTTCTAAATGGCATTAATATTTCAGAAGATCAGCTCACTCTGAAATTTAAGGGTACCAGATATTTTCTCTACTGCAGGATTTCTGATGACATTGAAAGATAGTGTTTAAACATCTTTATTACATTCTCTTCCTAGTGCTTTAAAACATTTCCATTTCAAAAGTAGTTATTTCATTATGAGTAGTGTGGGGCCAAATATTTATGTTCAGATTGAATATTAATATTCAAAAGCAAAACTAAACAATGTTGAAAAAGTTTTAAGGAACAAGATTGATTTCTCTCCAAAATCATGTATTTATAGGCTGACTGTTTTCTTCACAAATATTCAGATTTAAGAAGACTTTGAATGTCTTGGTACTTAATTGACCTAGTACAGATTAAACAATCTATCTTTTTCAAAACACTTTTAATTGTATTCTAAAGGTTTGCATTTTCAGTGACAACCTACAGAAGTTTTGGACCTCATTTTTCTTGGATACTTGAAATAGAGGAAGTTGAACACTTAATCATATTAAATCTGTGAACCTGCTGCAGGAGGTTAGGTAACTCTGAGTTTTCTAAATGAACTGTAGAAATCCAGGACTTAGAATTTCTTGATCTAAACTTCATGCTGCGTAAGGCAAATATGAGTAATGCACATTTCATAGTATAAAATACGAAATGCTCATTTTTACACCTTACTAGCTAAGGTAATATAAGCACCTTTCAGAAATTCAATGTGTGTTCAAATAAAACATATTAGTATAATTATGGGTTTATGGGTTTTTTCTAGAATTAAGAGTATTTGTGTGAGGTTTTGCTTGTTTACAAATAATCAGACTATAATATTTAAACATGCGAAATAATTGACAATAATGTTGCACTTGTTTACTGAAGATAGACTTTAAGCTGTTTATAGGCTCACATGTAGACGCATGTCACCACAGTGAGATCCCTGGGCTGCACTGCAGACCATAGCGAAGCTGTTAGTTTCAGTCAAAAAGAATGTTAACCTGAGGGTATAAAATAATTTCACAGTGAATGTTTTTCTGTACCATCAATGTGCAGTTATACTTAAATTCTACACTACATGAAAGTAAATGAACATTCCAGGATATAGATGGAATGATAGAGTCTTTATCATTAAACCAACGATTGCTGAACATCGGTGATGCACTTAGTGTAACATTGAGAGTGTGTCTTAGGTGGCGTTGTAACAGTGGGAGGTGAGTGAAGTATCCCCAGTACATTTATATAGCCGTGGAGAAGTACATACCTTCTGTGGACATTTTATAAGTGCATTTTATATCACAATAAAAAATTTTTCTCTTTAATAAATTGTGTACTAAGTTGGTTTTCTATATATTTTTTTAATGTCTGGATAATTCTGTGAAATGCAATACCTGGTAATAGGTTAGATACCCCACTCATATTGTCATTTGTTAAGTCAAAAAGAATTTCAAATAGTTTGAAACCTAGGCAAGTTGTGTCAATAGAGCTGTTCATTTAGGTCAGCACGTTCCTGCTGCTGTGGCTATGGCAGTGCCATGAGGTCCCCATTCCTGCTGTGACAGGAGCGCCTGGTGCAACAGGGTGACCGGCAGACGAAGCCCCAGAGACGTGTTCGTCCAGCAAACCCTGGGTGCGTCCTGTGTGTGCCTGCCAGCTGGGACTGTGTTACAAAGTGATGTTGGGTAGCCGTTCACAGAATTGTCTAAAAAGGTCTGATATTTAAAGCAGTATTTAAAAAAAGTTTTTAAAAAAAAGTTACTCAACGGCATTCCTACTCAGAACTAAATAGGCGTGAAGAACAGTACTGCGGTTTGGTATATACCCTTTTGCACATTTTCTTTGCATGTACAGCCATACATTATAAGGATAAAGGATTTGCTTTTTTTTTTTTTAAAGGACTGATTCTGGGGCTTTAAATGCAGAGTCTTGTATAAAGTAGATGGGCTCAGGAATCACAACGCCATAATTGATTCATGTGTAGCTATGGTACAGTTTGCCTTAAATGATACAAATTGCAGGTGGCTTTCCAACCCTGATCAGTCAGTAAACTCCCTAGTATTACTGTGTGCTGGTATATGCTGGTTATGATTAGTGGTAACATCTCAGAATAAAATTTAGTCCTTGCTATTCCCCCTAGCCTCTGCATGACGTGGCCCCTGACTCCAAGTCCCTTGACCGCATACCCCAGCTCGTGGGCACGTCTGGTGCAGTGAGCCCATCGCTGCCTCAGGAGCACGGGAGGTGCTGACCCCACACTGGCTCACCAGTCCCACACCTATGTGTCCATCCCTTCATGGGTCTCCCTCTGCTCAAGGGGCATCTACTTAGGTCTTGACTCCCAATGTGATTGCACTCCCTGTCCCTTTCTCAGTTTAATCTTGCTTTATTTTTCCTCCAAACGCTCAGGAATCAGACGTATTCATGCATATACTGTCTCCCACTGAAATGCAAATTGCAGGGGAGGGACTTGGATCTATTCACTGAGTCCTCAGCACCTAGGACAGCTCCAGGACGTCGTGGACACTTTGTTGAATGAATGAAAGGAGATTTACCTTCTCTTGAGCAGTGCGGAGAGGCAGCACTGAGGCTCTGGCCAGAGAAAGCGTCCAAGCGGCAGGAGAGCCTCTTGCCCTCTGAAGACCATAATTTCTGCTACAAGAAGCCAGCACTCGCTCACTCTGAGCAGCGGGGCTCCTCCAGAGGGGCCCACACTTAGCCAACTCAGCTCGGGAAAGACCAAGCCCAGCCTGTACTCTCACCTGCTAAGGCCAGTCCACGGCCACCAGCACTTGCCAGGATTCAGCCAGCCTACAGCTCCTTGCTGCACTCTGGAAGCTTAATGGGGGAGGCAAGCCAGGAACCAGCCTGGCCCCCGTGGCAGTGTCCCGGGAGAGGGGCCCAGGCTTAGAGCTGAAACATCTCTTCGGCTCCGCATTCTTTTGATCAAAGCAAGTTCCACGACTGTCTTGGACCTAAGTACTGGGGAAGCAGACCTTACCTCTTGATGTAAGAGCTAGAAAAGCGTATTACATTACATAGGCACAGGTATAGGGAAGAGAGGAGAGTTGGGATCTGATACAATGAACATGAGGAAGAAGTTCCTTTAGCCTTTTGGTGCATCAATTTCCTCTTTAAGGAAAAGAATAGGACTAACCTTACAATGTTGTAGCTATTTTCTTCTGTGCTATTTAATTTCCTTTTCACTCTACCATGTTTTTGCAGTCATTTTCTTAGTGGTGCCCTGGGGATTACAATGAACATCTTCATTTATAAAAGATTGTTTGATGTAAAACCAATTTAATTTCTATACAGAAACTTTTCATCTTTGTGCCCTGCCCCCTTATTGGTGCCAGTATTGTCATACAAACTACATCTTTGCCCACCGTGTGCCCAACAATATACATAATTATTGTTTCATGCACTTATCTTTTAAATAAGACAGAAAAAGAGCCACAAACAGAATACGCGTGTATAAATACCTTTTACCTATGTTGGGTATCTGTGTTGGTGCTTTTTCTTTCTTCCTGTGGAGTTGAATACTCTTGTGGCCTTTTATTTCAGCCTTAAGGATACCCTTATTTCTCATAGTGATACATTCTCTCAACTTTTGTTCACCTGTGAATGTCCTATTTTCTCCATTTTTAAGGATAGTTTTGTTGGAATTAGTGGTTGGCATTATTTTTCTTTTAGCAGTTTGAACATATCATCCATGGCCTCTGGCCTCCATAGCTTCTGATTTAAAAATATCAGTCATTGCCCAGGTCCCCAGCCACATGTGAAACTCCCCTCCAAGGAAACACTGATGCTCCGGAGTGTGGCAGAGGTGGCGCGTGAGGACAGTGCTCGTCCTGAGGTCTCCGGAGAGGATCAGTCAGTCCCTGAATGCATGTTTAATTAGAAGCCTGTCCCTCAGGCCACAGCCACGATGATTAGAGAGGGACCTCCGTCCCTGGGCCTGTCGCCTGGCGCTGTGCCCGGGGAGTGGTAGCTGTTGTCCACTGGTCACAGTCCTGTGAGACCCACAAGCATGTGCCCCACTGGCTGCCAGAGACACGCAATGTAGAGGCGTCCCCAGGCAGCAGCCCCTGAAATCACAGTGCCAGACAGGCATGAGCTTCTTTCTGGGGGACAGTGATTGTCACAGTCCCAGGAGGCCAGGAACACAAGTTGCCCGGTCCCCAAGCCCCAGGGCACTGCAGACGGCAGCTGAGGCACCCTGTCTTGCTATGAAAGAGACCCTTTGTTTGTGCTGAACTTTGGCCTGAGGGCAGGATTCTAGTTTGGCACATGCCTAGTGGACTGTGGGGCTGCTCTCAAGGGATGTAGGCGGTGGGAGCCATCTAGGCCTCTCTCTCTGCCTTGGTCCAGCTCTGTGGTTTCTCCAAGAAAAGAGCTCATACATGCATGTTGGGCCCATTTTCACAACTGCTGCCCAGGGGATCCGGCCAGGCTGCCTGGCCAGCAGGGCTCATGCTTGGGTCCTTCAGACTGGGCACACTTGCTTACTTTTTAAAGCTGCTGCCCGAGGGCTTGGCTTCCAAATAGCCTGCATCTTGTGCTGAAATCCTCCCCTCAGGGACAGACAAGTCTTGGTACATCCTCAATGACTGGGGGTTACTGAAAATCTAACAGTCTGCTTAGACAAGCCCAGAGCTTTAAGAGACGACAAAGAGCTGAGGCAGAGTTGAATGACAAGGCTCATATCCCACACAACGCCACTCCTTCAAGGCGGGGGGTGCTTGTTTCAGCTACACTACAGAACCCAACAGATAGTCAAGCAAAATGAACACACAGAGGTATGTTCCAAAGGAAAGAACAAGGTAAACTCTCAGACATAAAAATGAAATAGAGATAATTAATATACCTAATAAAGAGTTCAAAATAATGGTCATTAAGATGCTCATAGAACTGGATACAAGAATAAACGAACACAGTGTGAACTACAACAAAGAAATGGAAAATATAATAAAGTACCAAATAGAAGTCATAGAGTTGACTTACTTTGTTGTTTACAAACAGAAATAAGCATCAGTACAGTAATAGTAGGGGATTTTAATACCCTCTGCTTACATCAATGGGTAATCATCCAGACAAAAAATCAATACAGAAACATCAGCCTTAAATGACACATTAGACCAAATGGACTTAAGAGATAGATACAGAATATTCCCTCCAAAAACAATAGAATACATATTCTTCTCAAAGGCACATGGGATTTTGCAGGACAGATCATGTATCAGGCCACAAAACAAGTGTTAATAAATTTAAGAAGACTAATATCATATCAAGCATTGTTTCTGACCATAATGGTATGAAACTAGAAATTAATTACATAAAGAAAAATGTAAAATTCACAAATGTGTGGAGATTAAACAACATACTAATGAACAACCACTGAGTTAAAAAAGCTCTCAAAAGAGAAATCATAAAATACCTTGAGACAAATGATACTAGGAAATAGAACACCAAAATCTTGGGATGCAGCAAAAGCAGTTCTAAGAGGAAGGTTCATAGCAATAAATGCTTACCTCAAGAAACAAGAAAAGTCTCAAATACAAAACCTAACCTTACACCTCAAGGAACCAGAAAAAGAACAAATGAAGACCAAAGATAGTAGAAGAAAGGAAACAACAAAAATTAGAGCAGAAATAAATGTAATAGATCTTAAAGAGAAACAGAAAAGACCAATGAAACTAAGAGCCAGTTCTTTAGAAAGAGAAACAAATTTGACATAGGCGCACTAAGAAAAAGAGAGGACTCTATCACAAATGAAAGAAGAGATGTTACAATTGATACCACAGAAATATAAAGGCTTATAGGAGACTACAATGAACATTTATATGCCAACAAATGGAACAACCTAGAAGAAATGGATTCTTAGAAACATGTAGCCTACTAAGACATCAGAATGAAGTAGAAAATCTGAATAGATTGATTACTAGTAAGAAAATAGGATTAGCAATCAAAAACCTCCCAACAAACTAAAGTCCAGAACCAGACAGCTTCACTGGTGAATTCTACCAAGCATTCAAAAAAGAATTAACACTAATTCTTCTTAAACTCTTTCAAAAAGTAGAAGAGGGGGAAACTCTTCCAAATGCACTTTATGAGGAGAGCAGCATTACCCTGATAGCAAAACCAGACAAGGATACCACAAGAAAAGAAAATTACAGGCCAATATCCCCAATGAACACAGATGCAAAAATCCTCAACAAAATATTAGCAAACCAAATTCAGCAATACATTAAAAGGATCATCCATCATAACCAAGAGGAATTTATTTCAGGGATGCAAGGATAGTACAACACCCACAAATTAATGTGATACATATATTAACAAAATGAAGGATAAAGATATGATTATGTCAGTAGATGCAGAAAAAGCATTTGACAAAATTCAACATCCATTTATGATAAAATCTCTCCTCAAAATGGGCATGGGGAAATGTACTCAACAAAGGCTATATATGACAAACCAGTAGCTAATACAACACGTAAGACTTTCCTCTAGGGGCCGTGGATGCCCACCCTCACTACTTCTACTCAGCACAGCACTGGAAGCCTTAGCCAGAGCAATTAGGCAGGAAATATAAATAAAAGGCATCCAAATTGGAAAGAAAGAAGTAAAACTATCATTATTTGAAGGAAACATGATATTATATATGAAAACCCTAAAGACTCCATCAAAAAACTGTTGGAATAATAAATAAATTCAGCAAAGTTACAGAATACAAAATCACTACACAAAAATCTGTTGCTGCTATACATTAGTAACTGTCAAAGAGAAGTAAAGAAAAAAATCCCATTTACAACTGCATCAAAAAGACTAAAATACTAGGAATAAATTAACCAAGGAAGTGAAAAACCTTTGTGTTGAAAAGTGTAAGGCATTAATGAGATAAATTAAAGAAGACACAAATAAATGGATGGTCCATGTTCATGGATTAGAAGAATCAATATTATTGAAATGTCCATACTACCCAAAGAAATCTACAGATTTAATGAAATCCCTATCAAAATTCCAATGGCATTTTTCAAAGGAATAGAAATAATCCGAAAATTTGTGTGGAACTACAAATTCCCCTGAATAGTCAAAGAAATCTTGAGACAGTAGGACGGTCACTCAGACTCTAAGGTGTGGATTTCTGCAGGACAGCCTGGGATGACCAGTGTGAAGATTTCACTGGTCATGAAAGGACACTCTGCAATAGAAACTGATATGTAGGTTGTAACAGTCTTTGCCACTTGGTGAATTATCTTCTAAAAGGCAAATCCTAGCAAGAAATCAAAAAGAAAAGTCTGCTAGAAAAGGACTGAGTTAATGTAGGGCAAGCTGATTAAATGACCTTAACAATTATCTTCAAATTACGTGGATGCATAAATAACCAGCAGAGGAAAATATCTGACATAACCTTGGACAAAATATGTACTTTCTTATCCAGAGGTAGTAGAAACTTTGTGACAAAGTCTTATTCTTGGCTGACCCAAAGGCCTCAGGGAACACCACCTAACACACAAAAGTTGGTTCTGTTTAGGTTCTTAACAGTTGCTTTTTTCTAAGTTATACTACATTTCAGTCATTCCTGAGACTATACACTGATACCCTTTAAAAAATTTTTGAGTTTGGGTGTCGTTAAAGCTTCTTAGCCAAGGGAATCTTTCTCTCACAGTACATAGTTTAAATGTTTCCTTAACATGTCTCACTACCTTATGCTGTCTTATTTACTTACATATTCTATTTGTCTGAATAGAGGTCTTCTCCTGAGAACAAGCTCCTAGAGAACAAGAAGTTTGCTAATTTGTTCATTATTTTAAGTCCACTGCTTTTTTTTTAAGTCCACTGCTTTTTAAGTGCCTGGATCATAAAAAACAATAAATAAAAATAAATATTTGTTGAATTAATTGTTTCAGGTGAGAGAATTTCATAAGATGACTTTTTTTAATTTCATCAGAGGAATAAAATCTTAACATTAATTTCAGAGATTCACTGATGTTGCCTCATATTGACTATTTTTGAGGCTAGAATTTAAATGATTTAAAAGCCATTCCTATCTGTGTTCATTCTTGTAGCAAAAGTTGGTCAAAGGGTATAAACTTTCAGTTATGCATAAGCTCTGGGGATCTAATGTATGATTATGTAATTAATCATATAATACATATAGCATGATGTAAACATACATCACACACACATGATTATAGTTAACCAGTACTATATACTTACCACTTGCTAAGAAAGTAGATCTTAAATGTTCTCACCACACCGTAAAACAAAAAAGGGCATCACGTGAGGTGATGGGTGTGCTAATGAGCCAGGCTGTGGTAATTATTTCTCGATACGTGTATCAAACCATCACACTCAATACCTTAAGTATATGTGATCTTTATTTGTAAGTTACGCCACTAAAGCTGGAAAAAAAATATGCTTATTTTGAAAGTGGAAAGAAAGGACTATGAATAGCTGAGATTTATGGCTATTTTATATGGCTACAGAACCAAAAATAAACACATCAATACATGCTTTAGAATGTTCTGGGTATCTCAATTTTATGTTAGAAAAGTAAAACAAAACATTGACTAATTATCCTGACTGCCTGCTTGCTCCACACAGACCATACTAAGTTGAGAGAAATTTAGAATTAAAAAACTGTAGTTGGCTAGCTAGAGAATGAATGGGTCAGAAATATGGGATGAAAAACAGTTTTCTTTCTGGAAATGGGGTAGGCCAGTGGTTCTCAACCATGTTGTTACTCACTGGTTTGCACAATCGGATGTTGAAGGCAACATTAAAAGTTCACATCAAGGCTTGCAAAGCTTCTGTCAAAAGTTTTTTTCAAAAGTCCATGAAATTTTTGTTTCAATAGAAGATTAGAGGCAAACATATTCCAAATGAAGTTAAGAAAATGCTTCAACTAGCTATCACCACAGGCCTTTACTTTCTGCCTTGAGGAAAACAGTGAGAAAAGCCTGTACATTATTCTTCTCCAAATATGAGTCAAAGTCCTGCTCAGCTGCCAAGTGGAGGGTAACCCATTGTTCACTCCCATAGCTAAGTGACTCACACAAGCTCAGGGGCCCAGATGCATCAGTCAGGCAAAGAGAAGAAATGGTGGCTAACACCTGCTTTGTGATTCAGGATTTACTATATTGTTGCCTTCAAAAGAGGGTACAGTGGTATCCTGAGAGGGGAGCTACGCCTGATTTTGGTGAATCTGGTATTAACGCCACTTGATGGAGTGGAGACATCTCCCAAATTCTACTGACGCAGCCAAAATTCATGGAATGGTCTACTCATTCTTTAAATTTGAATATGCTTTGGCCACAGTTCATAATCACAACTACATATATGCCATTTTATATGTATGCTTTTATTTCAAGAAATAGTTAAATTGTCATTACATTTTAAAATAGCATATTTATTTTCTGGGTTATAAAACCACACTATACCTCAAATTATGTGGGTTCCTGCTCAGATTAATTTGGCTGTCATTTCATTTATTTTCCTTTCTACTATCAAATGCTTCTTTCTGCTTAAATACTTACCTTATGGAGGTGATTTGAAACTATGCTATCTTTACTTCCCAGGAAAGCATTTAGGAAGGTCAAAACAATACAATAGAGAGGGTGATTATTTTCTACCATAGCTCCCTGTATATGCTCTTGTTCTGAGTGTGTTAAGGAACTAATGACACAATGTTAGTGCAATGTATGAACTGCAGACCCTTAGTGTTCCTTCTACAGTTTTCTTATCCACTAGTTTTCATGCTTAAATTACTTAACTTTCATAATACTTAAACTACTTCTGCGCACCCATTGTGCTTACCCAAAGCTCTAAAAAGAACTTTCAAATAATTTCAAATACTTCTCAAACAATATCAACTAATTGAGAATTTAAACTTAGAAATATTTAAAAATCATTAAGAATTATCAATTCACCACTGTATCTAGAGATCCATCACTCTCTGTAGTAACGCAAACAAAGGAGCAGGCACTGGGAAACTGAGAAGTCGGGATGACCGGGACTCTGAGACCTGATGCGCACTGTAGGGTCCCAACTTGGGCCTCACGCTTGGGGAGAACCTGTGAGCACGGCGGGATGTCACCATGTGATGACCACCATGGGTACAATCTGTGAGCATCTTCTACTGCGCCTAACAAATCACAATTACAGCACCTCCTCTGTTATCTCAGTTCCGAATTTCAGAAGTCCAGGCACAGCTCAACTAGGCTCACTACTGAGGTTCATGAGACCGAAATTCAGGCGTCCCCTGGGGCTGCGGGATCATCTGAAGCCTGGAGTTCTCTTCTAACTCAGGTTGTCGGAAGGACTCAGTTTCTTGTGGCTGTACAATCGAGGTTGCACTTTTTTCATACTGCTGTCAGCCACAAGATAGCTCTCGGCCTGGGGGCCCCCTTAAGTCTCAGCCAGGGGGCCTTTTTACAACACGGGCGCTACTCCTTCAAGGCCAACAGACAACCTCAGACTTCTTGAGAGAGCTTACCTTATTAGGTCGGGCCCACCTAGTGCAGTCTCCCTGCTGACACTCAAACCAGCTGACTGAGGCCCTGAACTGTACCTGCAAAATCCCTGCAGCTTTGCCATGTAGCATAATAATGGCCGTATCAGGGGCGGAGCACCATGTAGCTAGTAATGGCTGTATCAGGGGCGGAGCAGGGTGGAGCATCACGTAACAGTAATGACCCACATCATCAGGGGCAGAGCATCAGGACATATTTGGTTTGCGGTGAATGATTGCTTAAGACAGTGCGCTGTTACCATGACCCCAAAACAAATGGCTGTAATAGGACTTTATAATTGTCTATATAAACTTTACATTTTATATCACTTTACAGTTTACAGAGTGCTTGCGCATATCCTGCATCACTTGGTTTCCATGGCTACCTGTCAGCCAGGCACATAGGCATCAATCCGATGTTACAGGCGAAAAATCCAAGGCTCAAAGCAGCTACGAGACCGCCCAAAGCTTACGGCGAATTAGCAGGGCAGTCAGGCTTCAGTGCAGTCTTTGCATCCTATCGCGCAGGCCTCTTTGGCTAACCTGCAGTTTTCAGGCTGAGTTTGGTGAAGGGCCAAGGATAAGTCTCAGGAATTACTGCAAGAACTGAGGCTGACACTGAGAAGCGGGGCTGTGAGCTCGCCCAGAGGCCCTATTTCTGTTCTGTATGCTGGGGTCCTGCAGTGTCAGAAACCACCGCACTGCTCTGTGCTGCTTTGTTCACAGTAAGGAAGAATGTTTACCAAGAAAATTAGTTTAAAAATGGCTTAGATAGCTATGTTTAAAATGTCAAGAATTTATTCCAGTACAGTTTTACAAATCTGTCATTTCTTGTAGCAGCTGATGAACCTTTTATAAAGACAGAAAAAACAAAAAGAACCATATTACATGGTTTGAAACGTACACTTGGGAAAAAAAATGACAAATTCCACCTTGTTCCCTTCTTAAGTAAATGTAAAAAGTTAGTACCTTCTTAATGTCTGGTCTCTTATTTTTCTTTTCGTGCAGACATTGACTGGCAACAGAATACATAGTTTCAATGGAAGCAGAATCAGTGTCACTCATTTTCTTATCCATATAATCTTCAATTGTCTTTTCTTCATCTTCAATTTCATCTTTAATGTCTAGCTTTAAAACAAATGTTAAAACTTCAAGACGTTCAAATGAAAGTGAAAGAAATCAGAATGTATTTAATTGATCTACTTCATAATAACATGTACTCTTATTTTACTACCTATATTTATAACCTTATTAAGACCTGAAGACTTACTGAGAAACCCTACTTATTTACATGTACATACATGCACACATACACCCCTCCAAGACACTTCCAGCTATCTGCTTTGCAGTTTTTGTACTTACGTTACTGAGCGACTGGCTCTCACATTCCCATTAGCAACAGTCAGTGGGCTGCCAGCACGGTGGTCTATGGGGGGCACTCGCGGTAGTGCAGGTCCCACCTCAGAACCCAGACCCCCAGCCCTGTGAGGCAAACTTCTTTATAGGCACCCAAATTGTTCAGCCACAGAGAAAGAAGAGGAAGACAGGGGCAGGGCCACAGTGAAAACGTAAGGACAGGAAGAGAGGCTAACCCAGGGTGGGGCAGCGGGTGGGGTGGGGGCCCCCCAAAAGGCACGGCCAAGTCCTAATCCCCACAACCTGTAAATACAACTTCACTTTGAGAAAAAATCTTTGCCGATTTTGAGATGAGACCATCCTGGATCACCCAGGTGAGTCCTAATTCCACTATCGAGTGTCTGTACAAGAACCAAAAGAGAAGAAAACAGACAGAGGAGACGACATGACCACGAGGCAGAGGAAAGCCGACAGCCCCCGACGCTGGGAGAGGAGGAGTCCCCCTCGCGGCCTCCAGGGGGCCAGCAGCCCCCCCCCCATGCTGGGAGAGGCAGGGGGGAGTCCGCCTCACAGCCTCCGGGGGGCCAGCAGCCCCCTGACACTGGGAGTAGCAGGGAGGCGTCCCCCTTGTGGCCTCCAGGGGGCCAGCAGCCCTCTGACACTGGGAGAGGCAGGGGGGAGTCCCCCTCACAGCCTCCGGGGGCCAGGACCCTGACAAAGTCCTGCCTTCAACCTTCCAGTTGCCAGACCAGGAG
>JAQQAC010003801.1:32155904-32225173 GCA_029783875.1 Phataginus tricuspis | reverse complement strand
GAATACACCGTCACCTGAAGCCCCAGTTTGTGGTAATTTTTTTACGGCAACCCTAGGAAATCGATACAGATGGAAACGAATATGGTATGTGAGGTCGACTGTAAACTCTGTAGTTTCACCTTCCAAAAGATGAATTTTGAAAGTGTTCAGGTGATGCCGAGTCCAGTGGTATAAAAGCTCTTTGAGGATCACCTTCATTTGCATGTGCCTGGATTAGAATCTTAGTACTTTAGGGTCAATCCTGAGTAAGTGATGGCATGATTTCTCCCTCAGTATGACAGGCCTCACTGTTAGACAGTGATGCCCAAAACTGGTGCCTAAGATGGACTCTATGTTTTTCTGTATTTCATCCTTATTCAAGCCAAAGTTTTGAGGCTTTAATAATATTCTCAAGAAAAAAAAATCTCAAGTGAAAGGATGGAAAATGTAGGCCTTTAGACAGGTAGGCCTTGCTGTAAGACAGTACAAGCTGCAAGATAGTAAACCACAGAGTTCCTTTTTTGTTTTGTTTTTTTACTGCCTTCCTGTATTCTTAATCTACATTCTTTCTCTGTAGATTCCTATCCACACCCAAGCTTTATCTGCACCTGTATATTAATGGACCAAAGACTCTTATCTCTAGACCAGGATTCTTTCCTGACCTCCAACAACCAACGAGACAGAGAATTTTATTTCTTTGATGAAGACAAAATTTCACTATGTATCACTGTAAAAAACCAAATGTGAAAATAAACTTCTCTGAATTTGTAAAACTTTTAAATATTATGTAGCATAACTTTATATTATTGCACAACTATATATCCAGAAAGCCATGGAAAGCTTTACAGTGTACAGTTTTACAAGGGACACCAGTAGCAATACTATAATACATAGATATTGTACTTACGGCTTTTCTTAAAATAGTATGGCACCAAGCCCTTGAACAAATATACCTTTTGACTTTCAAATCCCCATTTTAGGGAAATAATTTGGGGTATGTGTATGTGTATATGTATATATATATATATATATATATATATATATATGTATGGCCTGAATTTGTTACCTGGTTTGTCCCATTAAAAGATAAATTAAAATAAAGTCAATGTAGTTACTTAATTTTAAGAAAAACATATATGATAGCTGGTATTTCTACAAACCTTTAATTTTGTAAAAAGACCCTCTAAGTTCTTAAAATATGTTACATGGGGAGAAAAGGGCATGGCATAACTTTCCTATAGTTTGAACGTTCAGTCTATATTACTGTCCATGAATGTCTAATGTGACAAATAGGTGACTGTTTTTATGGAAACTTTATAAATAAAATACTCCATAATAGAAATGGGTAAGAGAATTTTATTAGCAATTCTATTCTGATTCAAATTTGAATGGAAGACACATTGTTTTCCCTCTCTGAGCTGAAAAGGCTGTTAGTAATCACTCTAAAAGTAACAAAATAAAAATATACTGGAGAAGACCTCAGGAATCATATGGTTCTACTCAGATTTTACCCACAAAGGAACTAGGACATAGAATATATAAGAGACTTCTCCAAGCTTCACACATACTTCACGGTAGAGCTGAGATTGGAAATATCTGATGCTCTTTCCATACGCCACTATGTGATTGCCAGTGGAAAGACTTCCAATAGAGAATGACATTTCCAGATGTCAAATTTCAATATATAAATTTAGATTATATATGTAAACAGAAAAGAAGTGGAAAGAAATGAATCTCCCATTTACCAGTAACTGAGGGTCACGGTGTTCATCCACAGCTGGGAGTCCAGTTATTATTTCTAGTAAAACCTACAAAGACCAAAAAAAACCATGAACATAACATTCCAGACAACATACAGAAACTGGAAGGAACATGGATCTTGATTATGAAATCTCACTGCATTTCCGCACACTGCATTGCATCTTTTAGGCATGCCAGCAGCAAGAACACGAGCTGCTGTCATTGCTTGCCGCTCTCCATCACGGACACCTGGCACCCCCCACCCCCTCGGTCCCATGAGCAGAGCTTTCCTACAGCAACTTCCTCAGTAACTAGCTCCACTCAGCATGTGCTCTGGACGCTCTTTTTCCTGTCTTGCAGGGGATTCTTCACAACAATAATTTTCTCTGACTTTTAGGAGAATATTCTTTTCTAAACCTCAGGTATATCCTGCAACCTTGTGTCTTAACTTCCCAGTGCTATGAAGCTAAATTTCCACATATCGAATTCAAATGAAAAAATAAGATGGACAATTTCCCCAGCCACCCTGTCCACTTATCACTCCATCTGGAAAGTTATTAGGAACAGACTGGTAGATCAGAACATGCCAAAGTGTATTTCCTTTAAAAGATACTTCGTTTTTAAAATACGACACTAAAGTGAATGCTGTATGACATCTATTTTACACGCTGATTTAAGTTTCATATGAACTCATAAAGATAGCATGGCAAAAAAAATAATTCTTGGAGTAATTTCAGAAATCAATTTAAAAGTTTTACAAATTCAGAGAAGTTTTTATAACTTTCTCATTTAACTAGGGGTTAATGTGAACAATTTACTACTTTACATAGGAGAGCTAGGTAAGATAGGTGTATTCAAAATATTTTACTTCAGTTTCACAATTACAGCCCAGATGATTATTGTTACTAGTTATATGAAACCTACCACACCAAAGCTGTAGATGTCAGATCTGGGGGTTATTTCTCCTCGCAAAGCTTCAGGTGCCATGTAAGCTGTTGTCCCCACAACTGTGCTAGTCATGACCGTCTGGGCAAACCTCTCCGAAGCCCGTGCCAGCCCGAAGTCGGATACTTTCGCTGTAAAGGCTTCATCTAATAAGATGTTTGCACTGAAAAAATACAAGGTTTTCTTTTCAAGCAAGTCAGATGATTCCCTAGGTGTATGAAAGCATGTATGCATGTATTTACAGAGTATTCCATTTCTAACAGACATCATAAAAGCCTGAAATTTGGGTAAATAAACCTAGATTTCAGAATAAAGGTAAAGAGAATTGTCTTCTTTTTGCCTCTTGAGGAAAAATTTTAGGAGAATAAAAAGTGACATAAAACTGTCCACCTTAGTGAGAGATATTTCCATTATTTCACAAATAAAATTTATTACAGGGTAACTTTCCTCAAAGTCTCCTAACACCATTCTAATTCCGTACTTAACATTTCTCAATTCATATAAAACTATTTCCAACCAAAGTATTTCAATTATTCATTTCTTTATTCCTTTTTTTTGGTACTCTCTGAAATCTTTTCAAGAGGAATGACTATAACTATAGCTAAAAGATCTTAATTTATTCAGTATATGCGTTCACTCACACACTCACACTTCCATTCAACAAAACTTTATTGAGGATCCCTGTGTATTATGGCATTAAGGTCGGGGCTGGACATGGAAGGGATCTTTAAATCTTGTCTGTGCTAAGAGTATATGAATAAAAAATTTAAAAATCCAGTAAATATTCCAAACCTTTTAATATCTCTATGAATGTGGTGGTTTTCATGTAAAAACCTGATGCCGTTTGCTGCACCCTGAGCGATCTTGCATCTCATGTGCCAAGAAAGTGGTGGAGTATCATCCTTACAGAGAAACAAACCAGTTAAAAACAGAGGAGGATAAAAAAATCTACGGAAAACATACAACAGAATATATTTCTAAGCAGCTACTGAAAAAGATATTTTGTCACCCAGAATTCAGGACAATTGTTTTAAGTTGTCAAAAAATAATCTCTAAAAAAGATCCAACGGGGGTTAGGATTCCTTATTTGACAAAACACATACATAAGAGCATCTTCATAGTCTAGCCAAGACTGGCAATTTTACATTTAGATTATCACTGAACAGGACAGCCCTCCTGACTGTCTACATATCAACTATATAATATCACGGAGCGGGAAGTGTTAAGATTACTGTGGCTAAGATCCTGTCCCAGTGGATATTAGTATTCCAACAAAGAGACAGAAAGCCAAACAATGCAATGAACACACATCTTACCAAGCAAGTCAGTCTGTCTAGCAATGAGCCATTAGGCATGAAAACATATACTAAGCAGAGGTCGTCTCCATCACTTGAGAAACCAAGGAGTTCTACTAAGTTTTCATGTTGACACCTGTGACAACAAGTTCCACTCAGAATTACTGGGACACACACAGTCTCAGCTGTAGGCTGGGAGTCAGCCCACGGAGAGCCTTAACAAGAAAAAGAGCAGGCGCATAACAACATGCTATGTATCATTATAATATGATGTCTCTGTCTACAGTATATTTACATAAGTTTATTATAACTGTTTATAATTCTGCAAACAATTCTTTCAGTCAGTATTGATCAACATTAGAAGCATAACCTCTTTCTATTTTATATTAAGAGCTCAGTAATTTAAATCATTGGAACTTCTGGCAGGTTAGTTAAGGATGAGGCTGATATTTAGCTTTATTTCCAATGATACCACAAACAATATTTCAAGCAGTCTATTGATATGTGCGCAACAACCCTTTCAAGAATTCTCTTAACACCTCCGAAGCACCTATTTACAGAATCAGATCTTTAATCACATCTGATTTACACATTTATGATCTTTAATCACATCTGGTTATTTATCACCTAATTTGAATTTCTTTAATACTTGAGAATAATAAAACTAAAGAGAGCTTAAGCATAACAGAACTGCAGGCATCTGCAGTACAGCAGGAAAAAACTGGCCTCAGAGTTCCAAGTCCTGAGTTTAAAGTCCAGCTCTGCCACATCCTGGGTAGGGGACCTACAGCAAATCAACAACCTCACTGCGCCGCACAACCCTCCCTGCTGGACGTGGATAATAGTATCTGTTATATAACACGGATGCTGTGAGACTTAAATAAGCAAAATATATGAGAGCCTAGAAATCTACTGAGAACCTAAGTATTCCACTCAAGTGCTTACTCATTTTGTTCCTTCAAAATTATCAGTATTTCTGGCACTCACTTCATTATTTCAAATACAACTTTGATTTGAAATCAGGGCCCATCCTCATAAATATTCTACAAAGAAAATTAAAATGGTAAGTACTCTAGCAAATTGGCATATTTTAAAAATGTGCAGCTAAAAATGAGATTTAAAACATTTGCTGAGTTTATACTATATATAAGGCACTATGGTGATGCACCTGTTTTATTAAATCCTCACAATAACTTAATGAAGTATGTACTATTATTATCCCATTTTATAGATGAAAAAACTAATGAACACAGTTGAGAAACTTGGCCAAGATCATTCTGATAGTAAGGCCAGAGACTGGCACTTATTAAAAAAAGTAGTAATAATTCAAAGCTGATGAGGTAGCAGTGAAGTTTGAAATCATAATAACCTGTTGATAGGAGTATAAATTATCATAACTTATCTACAAAGCAGTTTGGATATATACTTGGAAAGTCTTTAAAAAATTCGTGCATTCTGAACCAGTAATTCTTCTAGGACTCCATATATTCAAAGACTTATAGCGATTTAAAAGGGGCTTTAAGTTGTAGTAGTGAAAACTGGAAGCAAACTTGGTAGGATAATGGTTAAAATAACCTCATATACGTTAGATAATTAAAATTAATGTACAATAATTTAAAGTGTTTTGCAATTGTTTTTAATGATGTGGGGAAAATGTTACATACACATCACAGAATACTAGCAATGGTTATCTCTAAGTGACACATTTAAGAGATGATTTTTATTATTTAAATAATATTTTCCTGGATTTCCCAGATCGTCTACCCTGAACAAGCTACTTTTGAGAATGGAGAGTCAGGATAGGGATGGGGAAAACCAATCCTAAAAGCAAGAGTCTTGATTTTCTTATCAGTGTACATTATTTTTACTGTGAGTGAATTAATTCCAGTGTATTATTTCTTTCCTGAGATTAAGCTGCTAGAACTGGTAATTTATACCAATGGTCTAATGAGTGTAAACTGGTAATCCCATTAGGATTCAGAGCAAAAGTTCAAGTTCTGCAATCAGACAGATCTGGATCTGAAACCAAGCTGTAATCTTTACTGGCTATGTGGCCTTTGGTAGGTTATTAAAAGTTTCTAAATCTCTGAAAAAAAAGTAGGGGGGGCAGGTTATAATAACTGTTGTGAGGATAAAATGAGACAATGCACATAAAATGAACTGAACAGTGTCTAGATTGAATACACTCGCATGTCCATCCCTGTAATTATCAGAATAGATGTCCTGACTTGTTTCTCCTGCTCTTCCTAATGATGCCCAACAACTTAAGGACTCCAGGAATGTCTTCTAGGCATTCCTGCACACACCATTTCCCTGGTCTATGGGAGTTAACAGCATACCTGAGGGCCTATTCCTGTATACCTTTTCTTTTTGGTATCTCTACAATTTATCTCTCATGAATCATGGGAGCAGAAAACATAGTAATGGCAGACAGTTGACATTTCATGCAACTTTGCTATGATTCAAAATAATGACTGCTTGTAATCAGCGGGTGTATGAGTATATGTAGTCACAGAACTGTAGAGTCAAAGATCTTTGAATTCCTCTAATCTAAATCCTTCACTTTAATCTTATGCATTTGAAAATACCACCAGTTCATGGCACTCCACATCCCTCATTCCTCGTCCCGCTCCTTTCCACTACAGCACCGCCAAATTAACTTACTTTGCCATGACTTTTATTTCTTGATCAAACTGTTGTTTCAGTTCTTCAGAACTAATGTCAACCATCTGAAAAAAATAAAGTAATGACTCCAAAGCTCCTCAAGCTATAAGGTGGGTTGTGGAGTTTGTCTGGTTGATCCACTTTCTTTAAAATAGGAAGGCATTATTCTCTCTGTTTTACAGAACTGAGAACAAGAAATATTAGTGATTTGCTCAAGGTCCCATGGCCTGTTAGTAGAAGGAAAAAAATCTTATAAAACATGTAATAACCTTATACACTTCACTGAATTATTGTGGAAACAAAATGAAATATGAGACTTGATTGCATAAATGTTTTGAAAAAAACATATGCAGTGTACCAGAAAACAAGCAAATTTGAAGACAAAAAGAAAAACAAAACCTGCAAAAGTATTTGCAGCATATGTGAGAGGCGACTATCTTTATCATGTAAGGCTACACTGATTGTATTGGTATTTTTAGAGTATAACAGTTAAATATAACAAATCAGTAAGTCAATGCTGAACACTCTAATAGAAATGGGAATAAAGGACACAGACAAGAAATTTTTCAGTCTTGGTTTCTTACTGTATATTTCCTAAACTTTACTTGTAAATCAGAAAAGTAATATAAAGAAAGTTAATGTTATATAATTTTCTTAGTATCTTAGTATTTTAATCTTCATTATGAAGCACTGTGTAGAACAGGGCTTCTCAACTTTATTTTGTGAATCTCCCAAACTTGTATGTGTAATTGCATGTATATGTGGATAACTACATTTATAATCAGAGGAAGGGTCCATAGCTTTCAACAGACTTTTAAATACTGAGAATTACTTAGAATGATGTTGATTTAAAGAAAATATGCCCTCAAAGAATATATTTCCTAAAGGTTAATTTAAGACTTATTATACAGCACATTAGGAAGCAACTCTTCCGCTAATTCTTCTTATTCCTGAAGAGATAACTTACTGCCGTGAGCTTCTTCACTGCTATGGTCCTGTTGTTCACATGGCCTTTATACACAACTCCAAACCCTCCTTCTCCCATTTTGTTACCACCAACAGAAATGGGTCGTTCATCAAAGTTATTTGTGACATTCTTCAATTCATAAAATGAAAAACTGTGAAAACCTATGTCCATAAAATAAGGAAAAAAGTGCTTCAGTAAAAAAGAAATGGGCTATAATAACTTCAGTATTTTCTTAATATGGATATTTCACATATATGCAGTTATTTACAACTTTGGACTAGGCATAATGGGAGAGAGAAAAACCACTTTTTAATTAAAAGTTTAAGCTTTACCTTAAGAAGCCTTTTTGGTGATCCTCCACCCAAAACTCTAGTCACTCATTTTCTTTTTAAAATGACCCTTTCAAGTCATGTAAATATTTAACTTATTTTTTCTTAGCTTCTGTGGTTGGCTGTATGTCCTACTGCCTCTCCTCACGGATGACACACTAATAAAATGAAGATGGTGCGTCACAGACCAGGGGGAAAAGCCCCGCGGAGAGCCGCTGCCGGTGCGCACACAGGAGGAGAGGTGCTCTTCAGAGCGACGACGGCTTAAGGACAGTCTGTTTGTGGAAGGCACTGCGAATGTTACCTACGTGTATCACTAAGTTCTGAACAGTCTTCTGAACTTGAGGAGTCGCAGGACACAGAATTTTGTTCAGGATTCTGCACAGAAACCACCGGTGTCCTGTCTCTGCCATGGGGAGGCATCTGCTTCTGCTGAACTGTTACAGCTTCTTGGGAAGGTAATGCAGTGACAATTTTGGGAACAGCCTCTGCCAAACGAGATAAAATACAAGCTGTCCTTACACAAGAAAGAGAGTTTGTGAGAAAGTCAGACTAGCAACTCAGTACATTTAACATCATTCTGGTTTTCAGACATTAGTCCCATATTCTGAGAGTGCACCCCAGAAGCTACCTCGTTGGAGTTACAGTTTTGATAGAGATGAGTAGAGAGAGTAAGAAAGTGTTTTCAGAAAGAGGTCCATACACCACCTGCATCAGAAGCCCTGAGGTACTTGTCTAAAAACATAGACTTTAACCCAAGTCAAGGCTTCTGAAGAGTGCGGTCTGGAATAGAGAGAAGGAAGCTGCATGCTCACCAAGTCCCAACAGACCCTCTTGCACACTGAAGGGTGAGGGCCCGGGCACAAACGGCATCACATGGAAAAGAGTCAGGTTATGAGGAAGCAGCTGGACACTGCCCCACAAGGAAGTCAGGGCCAGAGTCCCAGAGCGGTGGAAGCTAAGGGTGAAGAAACACAAGAGCTCAAAAACATAACGAATTTCCATCCTTCTAATTCCTGCCGGCACAGAATTACCTGACTTTAATGGTGGGACCAGACTCATCAGGAAGCCTACATTTCCTTAACAGTGAATCCGCAGGATCCTATGTCTGGGACACTTGTTAAAGGGTTGGGGAGAGTGGAAAGAATGAAAGAGAGTCTCATACGTAAAGTTCATCCACGCTGAGCAGAAGGTGAGAGTCAGAAGAAATGTCCCTGCTTCTGCCACACGCCCTCCTGCCCAACCCGCCGGCGCTCTAGTCACACTTGGTTTACCCGGTAGCAAAAGACTTGCAGGGGCAAAAAACCCATTTTGGACCAAAAGATCCACGAGATCACCAACTGTGCAATTCGTGGTGCCCCAGTCAAACAGTAATTCACAAGTGGGGCTTTTTCCAGTTTGAAGTAATGCTTCAAATCTCCTTAAAAACAAATAACAAAGGAACAAAATTAGCGTGTAAATAGTTAACATGTTAATACGAATCACTCTCCCAACCGTTTCAACCACAGCACCTCTTGTAACATGAAAGGATGGGAAGCAGAACCATCAAGAATTCAGGGAACAGGACAAACAGGCGGAAGGGAAACAGATGCTGAAGTTGCTGACGACGTAAGTCAACACACGCCGAGTCCTGAGCATTTGCTCAGTGCACCACCGGATGCACACACATGAACGCATTTAGTTCTAAGATACTGACTATCATCCTGGTTTGCTGAGAAAGCCAGGTACGGAGAGGTACAGCAGCTGGCTGGAGCCACACATCCGGTACGCTGCATCCAAACTGAGATGCAAATTCGGATCTCACTAAACATAGGGTGAGTTCTCAACTTACTGAGCTATATCACTTTCCAAACAGGACCTGCTAACTCTGCTAGCCATGTGGTTTTCAATAGACAGCTTTAAGAAACAGAATATACATAAGCTTGGATAATTATTCCTTTGATCTTAACTATTTCAACTGAAGAAAAAAAATGTATTTTGGCTTTCCATTCCCATTTCTTTAAAAATTAATTTTCAGTAGTATTTAAAAACTTAAATTGCATAGCTTTTTGGTTTTCCTCCGAATTTTTTATTTTGTAAAATTCACACCCATAAAAAAGTTGCAAGTATAAGAGCATGAACAACCTTATACCCTGCACACAGTTTAGCCAACTGCCCAATTGATAGCCTTTAGCCATGTCCGTGCTCCTGCCCTGCCTCTGTGCATGTGTGTAGACCAGATGCCTTGTCTCACAGCCTAACTTTGTCGAAGCGCTTTCTCATGATTAAACTCTGATTAGAGTCTTTGGTAAGAACACTAACTAGGTGACGATGTGCTCTCACCATGCCACTCATGAAGGCACATGGTGCCAGTTTGTACCATGACAGGTGATGCAGTTTGATTGCTTGGCTGACGGGGTGTATTTCAGATTTTTCTCTACTGAGTACCTTTCACCTTCGCAATTAGTAAGTAACCTGTGGATAATCATTTGAAATCTGAATATTGGCTCATCAGCCACCTTTCCCCTTGCCGGTTGGACTCTCCCTGATGAGCCTGCGTCCATCAGTTCCTCGGTGGTGGTTACGAATGGGTAACTTCCTAATTCTATCAGTCTTTCAATAATTATTTGCTGCCAGTTTTCTGTAAAGAAGAGCTTTTTCTCCCCATCATCAATGCTCAATGATCCCCTAAAAGTGCTTAACCGTAGTATCAACAAACATCTTTAAATACCGGTTTTCAAGGTTTCAGTTTAAACTTCTGCCAAGTAATTTAACATGTTCATCCTTTATGTGAGGAAATACTTCCTAGGACTAATGTAGGAACTAAGCTTTTAGGTTCTTTACCAGGTTAATGCTGAGAATCACGTTTCATTTTCTCTTGCTTCCAAAAACAGACTTGGACATAGTTTTGAGCTGATGTAACTGGCAAAAGTAAAATCTGTACTTTTACAATAAATCAAGAGACAAACAGGGAGAGAATGGAAATTATCTGAAGATGGTGTTGAAAAATCCTGGCTAAGAACTAAGAATTCTGTTCACAGATGTACACATTTATGAGCAACTTAAAATGTCAACTTGAAGAATTCCCAAAAGACACTGTTCAAGTGAATTAGAGATTCACACTTAGATGTTTAGGCTCCAAAATTTTACTAGGGCTTCTTATAGTACTGTTACGTCACTTCAGCCTGGAAATGACGTGCGTACGACAGACTGAACGGTACTCGGCTCGCCAAACAGAGAATGAGTAAAAGTGGGACTCTTGCTCCTGACTGAAGAACTGATTTGCAAGATTACAATACTGTCCTAGCTGATATATTGGAGAACGCAGCAAATAATTGCAAAAGAAAAGGATGTTATTACCATTCTCTCTCCTGCAGAGAGATTTACTTTCTGAACTATAACTTTAGACAGTATTTATACCTATGAATCATTCTAGATGTTGATGTAAGAATCTAAATAGAATTCTGTATGTTACCTTATGTGAAACTGATTGTATCTATCATCACCAGAGGGTTTTTTAATAGCTACCGCCAACTTCTTCCATCCCTCTTGAGGATCCATAAAATCCGACAGCTTCCTAATTAGTCCAAGATTGAGACAGCGCACATATGTCGATGGTGTTATCGGTTTGCTCATCTTCTATTCCTAAAATAAGGAAAATGCTCATTAAAATTTTACAGTAGTGTTAGTAACGACATCAGTAATATATATCACACTTTGCTGTAACATATGAAAAGTTCACAGTTGATCATACCGTAATAAAGGAACACTCCCAAGTCAACTAGTTGATATCCGAAGAGGAAATTAAAATTTTAGTTACTGTTGCCTAATTGTCCTCTTGCCTCACTTTTTTTCTCCCCCTATAAATTTCAATAAAAAAATACAAGGATTTTTATTTTCTGACAATGACATTTTCTGAGCGAAATTTACCCAAAGAAGTAAAAAGTTTACTTTTCTCAGATTAATTCCTGTGGACATATTCAGGAATTGAATCTATTAATAAGAGGTTTGCTTTTCAATTTAGTTTTTTCTCAATCAGTATTTATTTGTTATTAAACATTTATGTAAGATTCCTTGGTGGAAGTAAAAAAATAAAAGTCCTGAAATAATCTGTGTGGCTTTGAAAGATATGGTCTATCCACAAACTTTTCACAGAACATGCCCTTGATTCCTTCACATATATTTTGAGTTCATCAGACTCGCCTGATCTCAATTCACTTCCGACTAGGCCAAACCCTATGGCTTACCATTTTATGTTCTAGACAAAACCTATAAACCCTCAGTTCCCTTTTGCTTCTGCTGCTTCACCCTGGAGACGTGCAGGCAGGGCTAAATATCACAATTTTACTTATACAACAGTGCTGCTGAGTACAGTTGCAGAGAATGGGGTAACTGAGCAGACGGGTGTGAATACAAGTTTTTGGGGACTTCCTTTCCACTCGGCCCTGAATACGGCTGCTAATCCTTTTACTTGACTTTGCTCATCACCCTTAGCACCTGTCACACCGTCACCTCTCCGCATGGTTTTATTTGATCCCCGTGTCTCTCATTCTCAGCAGGTGGTGACCTTTCTAATTAATCAAGACAGACTCAGATATTCTGCCCTTTATAATCCTGCTCCTCTATGTTTTTATTTTAAAAATGCAATATAATTTTTGGAGTCAAGAGTATATTCAAGTGGTATAAAACTCAGAAGCTAGAAGGTAAGCAGCAGTCTCCCTGCATCCTAAGCCTCTATACTGGGGCTCTCTTCTCTTCAGCCTTCCTTCACTGCCCTATCTCAGGTCTATCTGCTCTCAACCTAATCAGCTTTCATTACTGCAGGATGAACTGATAGTGATGATTTCATTAGTTGTTTACTGTCTCTCACATTAGACTGTAAGCTCCATGAATTCAGAGGCTAGTCATTTTATTCACAAATACATAACTAGTGACCAGCACACTGTAGGTATCAATGTTAAGAATGAATGTTTCTCCCAGGACCATGCTAGGTGATGTGTGTATTCCACTTCTCACAGTGACTGTGGCAGTTTTATCATCTCTGTTCCACAAAGGTAGTGTATGAGCTGAAACCTGAACCCACTGACTCCAAGACTCACGCCACATGTGCCTCCTGTGACTCAATGCATTCATTGTTCATGTCATTCTCTTTCTACAAAGACATTTCCTTTCACTCATTCATACATTCAGAAAACATATGACAGGCTTTGTCCTAAGTGATGGGAACTACAGGGAATGAAAACCTTGGTCTTCAAGCTTCTCAGTCTAGCAGGGAATGCAAATAACTACAATGAGCAATAAATGTTATGCAAGGCGTGTGCAGAATGTTACAGGGCAGTAAAGTGTTCAGTTCTGGTCATGTTAAATGTGAAATACCTACTTCCCTACCTCTGGCATCTGAGGGAGTTGGCACTAAAGAGCTAGATATGTGGTCTGGAGCGGAGGCGAAAAGTTTAGGTAAAAAATGCCTGCTATGTAAGCATTCTCATATATTCATGTATGAATGGTTGGTTGAAGGAACAAATATGAGGTTGCCTATTAGGAATATATAGAATACAAAGCAATGAAGAGAAAGAAATTTTAAAAAGTATTGGCAAGTCCTGGAGGTAAGGAAAAATCTAGGACAATATTATACCAGATTTCCAGAATGGCGAATAGATTGGCATGAGAGTCCCAGAAAGGTCGAATACATACTGATGGGTGTGTTAGATTTGGAAACCGGAAGGCTGCTCGGTGTCTTAAGAACAGTTTGGGGAGCAGTGAGGGAATGGTAGAAATGCATTTTTCAAGAGATCTGGCTATGAAGGGGGGAGAGAGAGAAAAGGCAGTTCTCAAACTTCACACTCTTAAAGATTATTGTGGACTCTTAAAATCTTTTATGTTAGTTATGTCTGCCAATTACATCTACCATATCAGGAACTGACACTGAGAAATTTAAAAATTATTAATTCCTTTAAAAACAGTAAGTGTATGCCATGTTAGTATACCTATTTTGATAAAAAATAACTTTATTCCCCCCCTCCAAAATAGAAGCAATGACACTGTTTGATATTTTGCAAGTCTCTTTAATGTTTGACATAATAGAAGACAGCTGGATTCACACAGACATATAGTTGGAAAGAGAAGGTATTTAACAGCCTTTTTGCAAAGTAGTAGATATTTTTGTTTGATATGTAGTAAAACTTGACAAGAGGTAACTTCCTACAAGTTAGCTGCACTGTGGAAGCCAAAACTGTATCAGTGAACTTTGTCACATTAAAATCTATTGCACTATGAATGAATCTTTTACCTGTATGTGATTTTGACCTTATGAACCTCTTGAAAGAGACTCAGGGACGCCAACTACACCCTGAGAACTGCTGGTTTATGGTTTGTTTTTAGGACTTAAGCTTGGTTGAAGATATAAAAGGGATAGTAAATACAGTACAAGTGAAGGAGTCAGCCTTGATAGGAGGAAACGTCTTCTTTTGAATCTAGAAAGAGGGAAGAAGTTTGGAACAGACATATTTGAGGGGGAAGGGGCAATTCCCACATGATGCTATTTTCTGAGAAGCCAGAAACGAGGTAACCTATGGCCAGGTAAAAGAACTGCCATGAGGACCACCTGGTAAGTGCTCACTATTACCTCAAACAACACGACAGGCAGAGCCGGCTTCCCTGATAGCCATCTCCTTGCTTCCGACTGTCACCTGGTCATTGTTTTACGATAACAATTACACTGTATTATTATATGTCTGCCTTCTCCCCTGGACAGGAGCTTTCCTGGGTAGGACCCAACCAAATTCAGTGCTAGCAGCTATTCAAAATACCTGTGTTGAATGAGAGAAAGGCCGATTTTTGAAATTAAAAAATCCTGTCTAGCTTTTGAATTTACTCCATTCACATTATTTTTCCCTATTTGCCCAAATTTCTCTCCACTTTAAGAAGTAAAATGTGACAGACAAAGCTAGTAATAGAACTGCCTAGTAATCCTAAAGGCCAAAGCTGACATACAGGGAACTGAGAATAAAAACAGCTATCTTAACACCAGGGACAAATGCTGGAGCTCTCCTGCACACAAACTTCTAGCAGACGGCATAGGGTTACCAAGAAAAGGCAGGCCTCTGACAACTGGTCCATACACGTATAATTTACCTACATGCCTGCAAGTTCCAAGTCTCAGAACTTAGAATGTATTTTCAACACATTCATACATCACTACCAACACATACTTGGAAGAACATACACCAAAATACTAACAGTGATTATGTCTTTATGGTGATTTTTTTTTGTGGTTTTCATTTGCCTTCAGCATTTTCAATCATGAAAATAAATTACTCATGCAGAAAAATTAAAACGTTGTTACCTCTTGAGCAAAGTGCTCAAGCTTTTATTTCAGAGCACTCAGGATTAATAGAAGCAGGACAGCATATACTGCTTACAAATATCTCCATGATTATGTTCTCATACCATTAGTACTCATGGCAATGAAAAAAATTCATACTTTCGACATGGTAACTCAGACAAGAAAGGTCAGGTGATAACTGAGAAACAGAGTAAAACCAGCGCCTCCTTGTGGAATCCAGTGCCTTCCCACTTATGCACGTTGGCAGACAAAATACTGTGCCTAAAATAAGACTCAAAAAATTCCTGTCGAATGAATGAACGTTTTAAGTCTGTGCTTCACAAGCACTCTGCTCGGGGCAAGCGTGTAGAGGGGTGGAAGATGGACTCTGAGGCTGTAGGTGCCTGGGCTCTGACACAGCTCTTCTGCAAACCACCTGTGACCAGGTTCAATAACTCACTTTCTCTGGACCTGGGCTTCTTCACCTGAAAGACAGACATGGTAATACCTAACAGCTGCTGTAAAGATTTAAAATCAGCACATGCACACACACGGACTTCTCCTGTCAATAAAAGGTGATCACCCCCCCAAAAGTAGTGATGGTTATATGGCAGAAATTATTCTCATATTACATTCAAAAAAAAGAAATGTTCAATTGCTTTTTAAGCTCAGTTTTGAGTAGTGACAAGGAGCTAATAAAGAGTAGAAATAAGTCTGAGAATACAGTGAAGCTTTTCACATAGTGGCAGTCCTATTTGATCAAGCATAGTGTTTAATATATTTATAACCTTCCTAAAGTACATCATACACTCCCTGCTTTCTTAAGCAAAATATGCTGGATAACCATTAATCTTTATTTTTGGACAGCTACACACCATCTTTAGGAACGAGAGCTGGTCGTATCTCTGGATCTATTAAGCCGCAGTGCTGCCCTTCTCCAACTGGGTATGCGGTGTGCCATAAATTAGACTCTACACCAAATTCAAACAGGGACTTAATGATAAGAGATTTGAAACGCTTAGGATATATTAAAAAACATGATGACATTCATTCGTCAACTCTTTATACTGTGTCTACTTTGTGCTGGATATTGAGCCAGCTCCCTGGAAACAAAGCATTAGGGAAATAAAAAATAGCTGGACTCACGGGGCTTACATTCTAATAGAGGAAAACGGGGAATAAACAAACTCTGTACTATGTCAGATGGTGCCAAATGGAATGGAAAAAAATAAACAAGAGAAAGGGCTTCACGTTCCAAATAGGGTTGTCCGAGTGGCCTCAGAGAGAAAAGCGCGGACGCCACCCCTCCACCTGCGGGGAAAGTCTCTGGGCAGCAGGAACCGTGCGGGACCCGCCTGGACCCCGGGCGCCGCGCTTCCCGCCCCGGCCTCGGGGGCGGCTCCTCGCAGGCTCTGACTTCCTGGTTCTCAGGTCGGGCCCGTCCGAACGGGTCTCGGGGCAGGGGGCCGGCGGCGCGGGCACCTAGGCGCGGCCTCCGAGTCTCCAGCGCCCGCCGCGTCCGCAGGCCGGAGCGAGCGCGCCCCCGCCCCTCCCAGCCCTCCTCACTCCGGAGTTAAAGGGACGACTTCCCCCCAGTACGGACCCTTCACGGCCCCGGGCGGGGGGCCGGAGGCTGGGGCGCCGGCCGGACGAGGCGCTGCGGAGCAGGCGCGCGCCGCGGAAACTCCTTACCTGCCGAGCAGCGGGGCTCCGGAAGGCGGCGGAGGAAGCAAGGCCGCGTCGTGCCAGGGCGGGGCGGGCACACCGTGCTCGGTCCCGCCCCTTCCGCCCTGCGCTCTCGCGGCCCCTGCGTGGGAGAACCGCCTTCAGCCGGAGCCTGCCCCTTTAAGGGCGCCTCGGGGCGGCCGCGTGGTGCCGGGTGCGGGCATGCGCACAGCGCTGTGCCGAGGGTCGCTCCCCCGCGTGTGAGGTAGGCCGGGTCGGGGATGAGGGGTGACGGGGACGGCGACACATGGGCTTCGGGACCTCCGCGCTTCAGGCAGGCGGAGGGCGACGCGGGCTGGCTCCGCGCCTTGGGACGGGGGTGGGGGGAGAGCAGCGAGCGGGGCCGCCGGACCGCGGGGAGCGTGCGGAGGGCGGAGCGCGGGCAGAGGCGCCGTCGCCCTCCCCAGCGTCCCGGGCGGGGTAGTTCCCGCGCCGCCTCGCCGCCAGAGCCCGGGCCGCCGCGCCTCCTGCTCCGGGGCTCGCGGCCCCTCGGCTGCCTGTCCTGCCGAGCTGCCTGGTGGTGGTTCCCCCGCCGCCTCCTTCTCCCCGGCTGCCTTCTCCACACCCCACGAGCTTGCAGTGCGGGAGGGAGGAGGCGGCGTCTGTGCCCGAGGCCAGCCCCCAGCCGGGCCCCTGGGCGCCTTGCTTGCAGGCTCTCGGCAGGTGCGCCGCGCTCGGTGCCGCCTCTTGTGAGAGCAAGAGAGACTCCATTTTAGAAAAAAAGCCATCTTAAGAAGGAGGCCTCGCCTCCGACCTAATTCTAAGAAAACTTTGTTCCAGTTACTGGAAAAACCACCCATTGTTCCAGTAACCCTCACCCTAGATAGTTCCCCTAACAACGCTCCTGCCCCTTAAAAATAACATACCTTACACGTTACATCAGCTGGCAGCTTGGCGCCCGCCGGACTCAACCAATAAATGTACTAGACACCCTTATTTTAAATCATCCAGTCAGCATATGCCAGGTACAAGTTCCTTTCTTTCTGAAACCTGTGATGCATAAAAACCCTGCCTACCCTGGGCTCAGGGCTCACAATCCTGACCCGCTGTGTCGGCGAAGGTTGTGGGTCCGAGCTCGAGCTTGAAATAAACGACCCTTGTGTGCTTGCATCGGAATCGGCTCCTTGGTGGCCTTTCGGGGTCTTGCGACTTGGGCACAACATTTGGGGGCTCGTCCGGGATCCCCCAAGACCCCCAGGACTCCCAACCCAAAGGGTCTGAACCGGGTGATAAGAACTGTGTGTGTGTGTGTGTGCGTGTGTGTGTGTGTGTCATAAGAACTTTATGTCTATTGTTCGTGTTGTGTGGTACGTTCTTTCACTTTCTGAAAAAGGGCCCAATCGGAATCGGAATCTGAGTCTGAGTCTGAATCTGAAGTGATCGGTATAAGACCTGAGCGGACGCACTGGAGGGTCGCCTTTCGAGGGGCCTGGAAGACGTTCCAGGCGCGTCTGAAGGGGACAGAGTGCCCCTAATCTGTTTAGGACCTTTGAGTCCAAATCCGAGGGAACGAGGCAGGTCGCTCCCGCCGAATAGCAGGTTGCCATCGTCCCACTTCCGATTCTGTTTCTGAACGCCCACAGGCATTTTTCGTTCTGCTCTTTGTCTGTCTGTAATACTTGATAGGCTGAACCAAAAGAAAGAGAAAGATGACTCCAAAAAATAGCTGAAGACACCAAAGGTAAGGAGACCTGCCCCAAATACCAATGGGGCAAGAACCAGTGTGCATACTGTAAAGAGGAAGGACATTAGGCTAGAGAATGCCCTAGAAGGAAAAAACATCCCAGGACCCCTGCCCTGACCATTGATGAACTCAGTGACTAGAGGGGACGGGGTTCGGATCCCCTCTGCGAACCCAGGGTAACCTTAAAAGTGGAGGGAACCCCTATCAACTTCCTAGTAGACACTGGTGCCCAACACTCAGTACTCCTGACTCCTCAAGGGCCACTTTCGGCCAAGTCATCCTGGGTCCAAGGAGCCACCAGTATGAAAAAATATTCATGGACTTTCCAAAGAGCAGTAGACCTTGGAGTGGGCCGGGTATCCCACGCATTCATGGTTATTCCAGTGTCCCTATCCCCTCCTGGGGCGTGATTTACTGACCAAAATGGGAGCTCACATTCACTTCCAACAAGGAGGCACTAGAGTCTGGACCCCAGGGGACACCCGATCCAAGTGCTGACCATTAGCTTGGAAGATGAATACGCCTCCACCAGAAGCCCCCGGAGGCCCCAGAAGACATGGATTCGTGGCTCAAACGGCTCCCGAGAGCATGGGCAGAAACCGGGGGGGTAGGGCTAGCCAAGCACCAGCCCCCAGTCTTCATCGAGCTCAAGGCAGGAGCAGACCCCAAGGTACAACAATACCCTATGTCTTTAGCTGCGAGAAGGGGAATTACTCCCCACATCTGTCAGCTGCTGAAGCTGGGGATCCCAAGGCCGTGTCAGTCGGCCTGGAACACCCGCTCCTGCCCGTTAAGAAGCCAGGATCTGAGGACTACCACCCGGTACAGGACCTCCGAGAGGTTAACAAAAGGGTCATGGATATCCACCCGACCATGCCCAACCCTTACACCCTATTGAGCTCTCTGCCCCCTCACCATGTTTGGTGCTCAGTACTGGACTTAAAAGATGCATTCTTCAGTTTGCCTCTAGCCCCCAAGAGCCAGGAGATCTTGGCCTTCAAGTGGTCTGAACCTGAGAGAGGTATCCACGGTCAATTGACCTGGACCCATCTTCCACGGGGATTCAAGAATTCCCCGACTATCTTTGATGAAGCCCTACATGAGGACTTGGGTGAGTTCAGGATTAACCACCCCCAGATAACTCTCTTACAGTATGTAGATGACCTGCTTATAGTGGCGGAGGACTATCAGACCTGCTTATAGGGAACCCAAGCACTGTTACAAATGTTGGGAGACCTAGGATACCGGGCCTCTGCAAAGAAAGCACAGATTTGTAAACCTCAAGTCACTTACTTGGGATACATTCTTATAGATGGTAAGCGCTGGCTTTCAGAAGCCCGCAAAGAGACTATGTTGAAGATCTCTCCCCCTGACATGCCACGAAAGGTAAGAGAATTCCTGGGAATGTCTGGGTTTTGTTGCCTATGGATTCCTGGGTTTGCAGAAATGGCCAAGCCCCTCTATGAGGCCATGAAAGAACAATCCCCCTTTGACTGAACTGAGGAAAGATAGCTGGCCTTTGAGAACCTAAAAAAGGCCCTCCTATCTGCCCCAACCCTGGGATTGCCAGATGTGACCAAGCCTTTTTACCTTTACATCGATGAAAACAAAGGCATTGCCAAAGGAGTCCTAACCCAATATCTGGGAACCTAGCCTGCCCAGTGGTGTATCTGTCTAAACGATTGGACCCTGTGGCCTCAGAATAGCCTCCATGCCTTTGCATGATTGCCGCTGTTGCCTTGATGGTTAAAGATGCCGACAAATTAACTTGGACAAGAACTGTATGTAACCACCCCTCATGCTATTGAAGGGGTCCTGAAACAACCTCCTGACTGATGGCTCAGTAACGCCCACATGACACACTACCAGACTCTTTTACTTAACCCTGATAGAATTATCTTCCAGGCTCCTGTGGCCCTCGACCCAGCTACACTGCTACCTGACGCGACCCTGGAAGTACCTCTGCATGATTGTATAGGAATATTAGCACACGTGCATGGGGTGCGAGAGGACTTGACAGACCAGCCCCTTCCAGACAGGGAAGTCATTTAGTTCACCCACAGAATCAGTTTCATCCAGAATGGACAGAGGTATGCAGGGGCCACAGTAGTATCAGAAACTGAGGTGATTTGGGCAGAGCCATTGCCAGCTGGAACTTCAACCCAGAAAGCAGAACTAATAGCCCTGGCTAAAGCCCTGATTCTGGGAAAAGACCTCAAATTAAGCCTGTACACGGACAGCCGCTATGCTTTTGCAACTGCCCACATTCATGGGGCCATATATCGGGAAAGAGGTCTACTGACAGCTGAAGGTAAAACAATCAAAAACAAAGAAGAGAGATTGGCCCTTCTACAAACCTGTGGCTACCTAAGAAGCTGGCCATCGTACACTGCCCAGGGCATCAGAAAACCAATACCCCAGTAGCAAGGGGCAATAACCTGGCTGACGCCACTGCCCAAAAAGTGGCGATAGAAGCAGCAATTACTCTGTTAGCACACCTGCCTGACCCTGGGGATCCCAGCCTACCAGAATCACCAGACTATACCGAGGAAGATGTCAGATGGGCCAACCAGATACCAATGTCTCATTGCCCCAAGGGATGGTGGCTGACAGCTGATGGTAAAGTTATACTCCCAGAAAAACTGGGAGATCAGGTTCTTTTCAAGATACACTGGGCTACTCACATGGGAACCAGGAAGATGCAGGCCTTGTTAAGACATTCAGGAATTATGTTTAAAAATGCCCATATCAGAATTGAACAAATAGTAGCCAACTGCAAGGCTTGTCAGATAACTAATGCTACTAAGACTGACAAAAACCCTGGAAACCGACTGAGAAGAGATTGACCTGGAGTCTACTGGGAATTTGATTTCACTGAGGTAAAACCTGGTAAATATGGATACAAATACTTGCTAGTGTTTGTAGATACCTTTTCAGGGTGGACAGAAGCCTTCCCCACCGAACATGAAACTGCACAAGTGATAGCGAAGAAAATGCTCAAAGACATCTTGCCCAGGTATGGCTTCCCAGTTTTATTAGGATCTGATAATGGACCAACCTTCATCTCCAAGGTAAGCCAGGGTTTAGCTACCATTTTGGGGGCTGATTAGAAATTACACTGTGCCTATAGACCCCAAAGCTCAGGTCAGGTAGAAAAGATGAATAGAACTCTAAAAGAGACCTTGACCAAATTAACCCAAGAGACTGGCGGGGACTGGGTGGCTCTCCTTCCCTTTGCCCTCTTTAGAGTACGCAACTCACCCTATAAATTGGGTATTACTCCCTTTGACATCATGTTTGGAATCCCCCCTCCTATCATACCTAACCTTCAGTCCGAACTGCTAACTGAATTTGAGGATCATAATTTACTAGATTCCTTGAAGGCGTTACAAGCAACTCACCAGGACATCTGGCCTAAGCTGGAAGCCCTCTACAAGTCTGGACTTCCGCCTGTCCCACACCGTTACCGACCAGGAGATTGAGTCCGTGTAAAGAGACACCAGAAAGAAAACCTTCAACCTCGCTGGAAGGGTCCCTACACTGTGGTCCTGACTACACCCACTGCACTCAAAGTTGACAGGATCGCCTCCTGGGCACACCACTCCCACGTGAGACCAGCAGACCCATTTGCCCTGCAAGAGGACCTTCAACCAGAATGGAGAGTGTCCAGAGATCCAAAAAGCCCACTCAAGATGAGACTCAAACGTACTGGCTAATGACTATCCTGCTCCTACTGGTAGCCCTATGCGGACACCACCCTGCCCAAGCTGATAAAAACCTGCATGCCCCTATGAACTTAACCTGGGTTGTGATCAGCACCAGCACGGGGGGCATAGTCAATGCCACCTCCAAAGTGGCACCCCCTAATACTTGGTGGCCTGAGCTTCAGTTTTTTGGCACCCCCTAATACTTGGTGGCCTGAGCTTCAGTTCAACCTCTGTCAGTTAGCTGCTGGGAGTTGGGACATAAGAGACTGGGACCTAGAAATGAAGGGGAGGCCTGAATGTAGGGACGGGACGGAGGGAGGGGGTGTACCCTTCCCCCGCCAAATTCCAACGGGCCCGGATGCAGCCATCTGATTAAGAGAGCCGCCCTGCGAGAGACTTCGTTTTATGTGTGCCCAGGTGGAAATTGCTCCCAATCCCAAGTAACCAAGTGTGGGGGAGGAGAGCATTTCTGTTGCCAAAATTGGGGGTGTGAGTCCACGTGCTCCATGTGGTGGATGCCGCCAGTTCGAGAGGACCTGAATCAGGTATCGCGAGTCCCACAGTCCAAAGTAGCCAGTAACCCAGTGTATGGTCGGTGTTCTAGCTTCCTTTGCAATCCTGTAAAAGTAACCTTTACAGACCTGGGAAAGAACCACAAGCAGTGGGCAATGGGACAAAACTGGGGGTTGCGGCTCCTTCAAACAGGTTATGGTCAGGGCTTGCTCATGACCCTCAAACTTTTAGTGAGACCCCTTGGCCCGGCTATCCCAGTTGGGCCCAATTCAGTACTGGCCCTAAAGTCAATTAAGAAAACTGCTCCCACCGAGCCCCAATCTGACTATAGCCACCATGCCGCCCCTAGTAGCAACTCCCAGAGTACCAGAAATATCTCCCACTGGAGACCCCTTATAGAAGCTAATGACCCACACTTTCCAGGTACTAAATTCCTCCCAACCAGACCTTACTGAGTCTTGCTGGCTATGCTATGATATAAAGCCTCCTTATGAGGGTGTTGCTATGCTGGACTAACCAACTAGAACAATGCCGTTGGCAGCAGAAAGGAACTGCTAAATTAACTCTGCAGATGGTTGTTGGACAGGGCTTATGCCTAGGCCATGTGCCGGGTAGCTATCAGCATTTATGTAACTTGACTATGCAGGCAAGCCACTCCAGGTATTACCTACCTCCTGAGAATGGCTGGTGGGCGTGTTCCACAGGATTAACTCCCTGCGCACACGGATGAGTCCTAAACCAGACTCAAGGCTTCTGTGTGTTAGTTCAACTGATACCAAAGCTAATCTATCACCAGAAAGAAGAATTATATCAAAGGTTAGGAAACTCTCTGATACGATCCAAAAGGGAGTTGCTCACAGCTTTCACCCTAACCGTTCTGCTGGGACTAGGACTAACAGGAGCAGGGACAGGTATGTCTTCTTTAATGCTCCAGAATAAATATTATACAGGTTTGAGAACAGCCATAGACCTGGACATAGAAAACATGGAAAAATCCATCTCCCATTTGCAAGAGTCTCTCACCTCATTAGCCGAGATAGTGATGCAGAATAAGCGGGGCTTAGACTTAATCTTCCTACAACAAGGAGGACTATGTTCAGCTTTAGGTGAAGAATGTTGTTTTTATATAGATCACTCTGGAATAATGAAAGAATCCATGGCTAAAGTTAGAGAAGGGCTAGGCAAAAGAAGCCGAGAGAGAGCAATCTCAAGGATGGTTCGAATCCTGGTTCAATAGCTCCCCCTGACTGACTACCCTAATCTTTACCTTGCTTGGTCCCCTAATAATTTTATTACTCTTGCTCACATTTGGACCCTGCATTCTTAATAACTTGGTTACCGTCATCAAGGAGTGAGTAAATACAGTACAGCTTATAGTGTTACGTACGCACCAACAACTGAACCCTGAACCTTTGGGCCCATGATTGGACCCAGTGTGTACAAGGAAAGGGGGGAATGTGAGAGCAAGAGAGACTCCATTTTAGAAAAAAGCCATCCTAAGAAAGAGGCCTCACCTCCGACCTAGTTCTAAGAAAACTTTGTTCCAGTTACTGGAAAAACCACCCATTGTTCCAGTAACCCTCACCCTAGATAGTTCCCCTAGCAACGCTCCTGCTCCTTAAAGATAACATAGCTTACATGTTACATCAGCCGGCAGCTTGGCGCCCACCGGACTCAACCAATAAAGAATGTACAAGACACCCTTACTTTAAATCATCCAATCAGCATATGCCAGATGCAAGTTCCTTTCTTTCTGAAACCTGTGATGCATAAAAACTCTGCCTACCCTGGGCTCAGGGCTCACAATCCTGACCCGCTGTGTCGGTGAAGGTTGTGGGTCTGAGCTCGAGCTTGAAATAAACGACCCTTGTGTGCTTGCATTGGAATTGGCTCCTTTCGGGGTCTTGCAACTTGTGCACAACACCTGGTGGTGGTTTCCCCACCGCCTCCTTCTCCCCGGCTGCCTACTCCACACCCCACGAGCTTGCAGTGTGGGAGGGAGGAGGCGGCGTCTGTGCCCGAGGCCAGCCCCCAGCCGTGCCCCTGGTGCCTTGCTTGCAGGCGCTCCTCAGGTGCGCCGCACTTGGTGCTGCCTCTTGCTCGGGTATCCTCTCGGGTCCTGGCATCTTCCTGCTCACACCCCCCTAGAGGCAGCTACCGACCGCTCAGCGCAGCCCGGGCCTTGGCAGGCCGTCAGGGTCTTACGTGGTTTGGCACTAATTCAGGGTGTTTCCAGAACTCTCCTAGAAAACGTTCTGTGCTGCTCAGTGCTGGGCTGTTCCATTTTCTCTAACATTGCCTGTTTTGTTTGCACTGACTTACAGTAGGTCTCCGCCGAACTTCTCTCTCTCGCACCATTTTGAGGATTTAGATGGCCACTCTTTGCTTTATTTATGCCTTTACTGATGATCGTGAGCAAATGTGATCTTTTTTTCTTCACTCTCACTGCCTTATTCTGTACTTGTTGTTTCCTTTTTGCGACAATCAGTATTGAATGCGGGCCGGCCAGGTGCTTGACACTTTTAAATCGGGGAATAAGGCACACAACGTTCTTGCTGTCCTGGAGCTATCATTCCCGTGAGGGGAGATGCACAATATGTAGTGAAGAAAATTGTTAGGTAGAAATACTATGCAGAAAAATTAATGACCAGAGATATTGGGTAATGGGAAACGTGTACGAGATATGTTTGGACAGTAGATAGAGTCCCGAATCTTAGAAGTCTTTAGAAGCCAGGGTGGGTAATTTGGATTTTGTGGTGTGGTTAGAGGGCTTTAAACAGGGTTGTGATATGTTTCAATGTAAGCCATCCGTCTGGCTGCTCCCTGGAGAGTGGACTTTCTGGAATGGAACAATAAGTAGGGCCACTGAACGGGCAGCCGGAGTCACTGAGGAGAAAGTCAAGGCTGTGCCCATGACTACGTGGGAGGGTGCTGAGGCTGAGAGGGGCTGAGGGCCTGTGACGGTCCAGGGATGGCCCCTGCTGGTGGTCCTGGAGGTCCTGCTGGCTAGGAGGACAGGGAGCCAGGTGTTACATCATCAGTGAAAGAAGACAGCTAGGAACCAGAGAAGGGGCAGCAGATGGTAGAGCCCGGTGCCATGACCTTCAGAGGAACTGGGACTGGGATTTGGGGGAGCAGAGGAGGAAGAAACGGTTTGGAAGGAGCAGTGACAAGCAGAAGATACAGCCTCCAGGTCCTGAGTTGGGCGTCTGGGAAAGGAAAAGCAGCCTTCCCTTGAGAGGCCTGCAGAAGCAGCAGCCTGGGGAAACAGCCGGGTTTCTATTAGGGCGAGAAACCGAGGAGACTGTGGAAGAAATTAAGGAATGAGGAAAATAAATATAATCTAATAGATTCTCTAGGAAATTAGAATCTAGAGAACTTGCTGCGATTTCTACAAGGCATAATAAAAAGGGGGGGTGAGTTTGCTAAATTGGGTCCAGTTAGTGGAATACACTGCAGAAATGGGACAAAGTTTCAGGTGAAATTGCCTGGGGAGTGTGGTGAACAATGGACTGAATAGAATGAGGCCCGCGGGCATTTCACCATTTCTACAGCTCGGTTTGGAACGGTGGCGTTGGGTCGTGTGGTTAGCAAGTGAAACCATTGTGAGGATTGTTCTCTTGGCTACTGCTTCAGGAAGATGTGTAGGGGTTTCTTCTCTGTGACGCCAGTAATATGGCTGGAATTTTCCTCCGGATCAACCTCAAAAGTTTGTATCTGCAAAAGTTTGTCAATGGGATTTCAAGAAGGCTTACAGTCCAGGATTAATTTAAACCTATCTTGAAGCATAATTGCATTGCAAATTGGTATTTAGAACTTCATCTATCTATCAACGTGGACTGTTTCTGTTGTCTCCTCATCCCTTCTCCCATCCCTTACCCCTAATGTATAAAACCTAGCCACAGATTCTCTGGAATTAGTTGGAATTTCAGGCTTCAGGGATGGGATTTAGACAAATCACTGTAAATAGTTCTATGTTCTAGTCTTTTCTTTGTGGGCCTACAAATGGTATTTTTATATTAAACTTCTAATTGACCCATTTTAATCCTGGACAGTAGAGGGAAGCCTGGACTAGGTGAAGCATTAAGTTGCAAATCACCAGTTATACCAGAAAAAGCTTGCCTGTTAATTGGTCTTGGTATAAAAGAGTCAAAATACACAATATATATGGAAATAAATGTATTACTAATGTCTTTTAAGGTGACTTGGGATTGAAAGAGAGAAAGAATTATCTTGCAAACCTATTTAGTTTTTGTTATCTACAACTTTTCTTCCTGGTAACTGCCTGTTTCTTTTGTAGGCATCTGATACTTAAGAATGGAAGAGGACACAGAGTTTAGACTCAGGCCTAGTTCTTTGTGTTTCATTACTGATCATGTTGGATTTCATGGCACTATAAAAAGTTCCCCATGTGACTTTGTTGTTATTGAGATTGATGAACAGGGACAGTTAGTTAATAAGGCCATTGATGAAACTATTTGCATGAAATTATCCGGCTCAGGTGGTGCTTTACTACCTGAGCCAGATAATTTCACCAACACCAAAAAAACAAAACTAGATCTTCAAAATCTGCCCTTTGAAGAGGGAAGCAAACAGGAGGTCGATACTTTGGCTATGTGCTCCGACAAGGACCAAAATCGTCAGTCTGGTTTGGAAAAGGAAGATATCATCAGTGATGGAACTTCCAAAGGTGGAGAAGGAAAAGCTGATGTGTTAGGCTCTTTATTAGCAGAAAAAACAAATGATTTGCTGAATCAGTTCGCCTGTGATATCAAAGAGAAGTGGAATTCTAAAACTGAGATAATCGGACCATCACCTGAATTCTCATTAGGCAGAATTCTTGACAAAGACCAGAGAGCTATTTTGCATAGTGCTATTAGGCAGAAATTTCCTTTCTTAATAACTGTAGGAAAAAGCAATGAAATTGTTGTAAAACCAAATCTTGAGTATAAAGAACTCTGTCACTTGGTATCCGAAGAAGAAGCGTTCGACTTTTTTAGATATTTGGATGTCAAGAAAGAAAATTCCACATTTACCTTTAAACCTGATACAGACAAAGAGCACAGAAAAGCTGTCCACCATTTTGTCAACAAAAAGTTTGGAAATCTTGTGGAAACCAAATCTTTTCCTGTCCGGAATTACAATGCGATGGATAATCCAAATGTGATTACAGTAAGATTTCGGGAAAAAGTACACAAGCACAGGAAAAGGTCTCTTTCTGAGTTGCAGGAAAGAAAAGTCACATACACAGGTAATTTAATAAAGCATTACCATTTTCTTGGATAAATTTAGTTAAATTGTGGGAAACCTGAGTAAGTTCAAAGGGATTAAATAAACTTGTCCAGAAGTATATTGGAAGAATATGGCTCTGTCTTTTTAATGGGTGATAAAACCTTTCAAATGACACTAATTGTAAAAATTATCCTTTTTCATATTTATAGTTAACATATTCAACATACTAAAGTTGAAGCAGGTATTCTGTGTTTGGTAAGTTTTGTTAGAAGTAACTCTTGATTTCATACTTTGAAAGTTATTTTAATTAAAATTAAGCATTTGGAGTTCAGTAGAATGTGTTTGCCATGCTTGGGAAAGGGAAGAGAATACCGAGTAACCTAAACAATTGCACTTCCAGGTAGCGAACCTGAAAGCTTATGGGGAGCAGCCTTCTTAGGCTCTGTCAGTCCTTCCGAGAAGAGGTTCTCAAACTTTAGCATGAATTACAGTCACCCACAGGGCTTGCTGAAACAGATTTCTGAGCCCTACTCAGAGTTTCTGATTGAGAAGGTTTGGGGCAGGGCTTAACACAAATTCCCAGGTGATGCTTTTTCTGCTGGTCTGGGGACCACGTTGTGAATCCGTTTTGTGGGATATATTCAGTGCCTAGGATGGAATGGAACTGATGATGTGTCAGTCTGCAAGTTCAGGTGGCCAGGTTTGATTGGCTTAAATCCTAACATGAGGATGGGAAGTGTTTCAGGTGGTCATGTTTTATAAATTTATACAGCAAAGCATTTAAGATAAAAGCAACCAAATTTTCACAGATATATATAGCACCGAAGCAGGACTACTATGTAGGGACTCTGGTGTAAATGAAAACAGATAGGACCTTGGAGCTACATGGGTTTTATTTTACATTAAGACCTTAGTTCCTAAAAAGATAAACTTTTTAATATCTTTAAGAATTAGTTTTCACAAATGTAAAAATGGAGAGAATACCATGGGCATGCTACTTAACAATTTATTATTTTTGGTTGTACCTTAAAATTAGGGTAGTAGGATAGCTTAATTCACAGTGATAGTCTAAGGATTGGATGAAATAATGAAAATATTTAGTATGTAAAAGTTACTCAGATATTGGCATCGTCTCACCTGGAAATTGCTCTCTGGTTGTGTGACTTGCCTTTTCCATGAGAAGGCTGTTAATGTAGGCTTGACACATGAGGCACACAATTCATGTTATCAGATAAGTCTATTTTGAAGGAAAAATGAGCTTTACATGTAGGGGGGATAATTGTTGATAAGTGATTTAAACAGCAATAGATTGCATACTACTTAAATTCTAATAGTATTAATTTGAGTTAATGAACCAAAAAATTGTGAAACATTTTTTTTATTAAGGTATTATTGATATACACTCTTAGTGAAGGTTTCACATGAAAAAACAATGTGGCAACTACATTTACCCATATTATCAAATCCACACCCATACCCCAATGCAGTCACTGTCCATCAGTGTAGTAAGATGCCACAGATTCACTGTTTGCCTTCTCTGTGCTACACTGTTTTCCCTGTGATCCCCCACACCATCTGTACTAAACATAATACTCCCCTCTTCCACCCTCCCACACCCCTCCCCTTTGGTAACCACTAGTTCCTTCTTGGAGTTTCTGAGTCTGCTGCTATTTTGTTTCTTCAGTTTTGCTTTGTTGTTATACTCCACAAATGAGGGAAATCATTTGGCACTTGTCTTTCTCTGCCTGGCTTATTTCACTGTGCATAATATCCTCCAGCTCCATCCATGTTGTTGCAAATAGCAGGATTTATTTTCTTCTTATGGCTGAATAGTATTGCATTGTGTATATGTACCACCTCTTCTTTATCCATTCATCTACTGATGGACACTTAGGTTGCTTCCATATCTTGACTATTGTAAAAAGTGCTGCAGTAAACAGGGGTGCATATGTCTTTCTGAATCTGAGGAGTTGTATTCTTTGGGTAAATTCCAAGGAGTGGAATTCCTGGGTCAAATGGTATTTGTATTTATAGTTTTTTGAGGAACCTCCATATTGCTTTTCACAATGGTTGAACTAGCTTACATTCCCACCAGTAGGGTAGGAGGGTTCCCCTTTCTCCACATCCTCTCCAGCATTTGTTGTTCTTAGTCTTTTCGATGCTGGCCATTGTTACTGGTGTGAAGTGATATCTCATTGTGGTTTTAATTTGCATTTCTCTAATGATTAGTGATGTGGAGCATCTTTTCATGTGTCTGTTGGCCACCTGAATTTCTTCTTTGGAGAGCTGTCTCTTCAGATCCTCTACCCATATTTTAATCGGGTTATTTGCTTTTTTGGGTGTTGAGGCGTGTAAGTTCCTTATATATTTTGGATGTTAACCCCTTGTCGGATATGTCATTCACAAATATATTCTCCCATACCACAGGATGCCTTTTTGTTCTGTTGATGGTGTCCTTTGCGGTACAGAAACTTTTTAGTTTGATGTAGTCCCATGAGTTCATTTTTGCTTTTGTTTCCTTGCTCGAGGAGATGCATTCAGGAAGAAGTCCCTCATGCTTATATTCAGGAGATTTTTGCCTATGTTGTCTTCTAAGAGTTTTATAATTTCATGACTGACATTCAGGTCCTTGATCCATTTTGAGTTTACTTTGTGTATGGGGTTCAACAGTAATCTAGTTTCATTCTCTTACATGTAGCTGTCCAGTTTTGCCAACAGCAGCTGTTGAAGAGGCTGTCATTTACCCCTTGTATGTCCATGGTTCCTTTATCATATTTTAATTGACCATATATAGTTGAGTTTATATCAGGGCTCTCTAGTCTGTTCCATTGGTCTCTGGGTCTGTTCTTGTGCCAGTACCAAATTGTCTTGAGTACTGTGGCTTTGTAGTAGAGCTTGAAGTTGGTGAGCATAATCCCCCCAGCTTTATTCTTCCTTCTCAGGATTGCTTTGGCTATTTGGGGTCTTTTGTGGTTCCTATGAATTTTAGAATGATTTTCTCTCATTCGTTGAAGAATTCTGTTGGTATTTTGATAGGAATTGCATTGAATCTGTAGATTGCTTTAGGCAGGACGGCCATTTTGACAATATTCTCCCTATCCGTGAGCACGGGATGTGTTTCCATTTATTGGTATCTTCTTTAATTTCTCTCATGAGTGTCTTGTAGTTTTCAGAGTATAGGTCTTTCACTTCCTTGGTTAGGTTTATTCCTAGGCATTTTATTCTTTTTGATGCAACTTTGAATGGAATTGTTTTCCTGATTTCTCTCTCTGCTAGGTCATTGTTAGTGTATAGGAATGCCATAGATTTCTGTGCATTAATTTTGTACCCCACCACTTTTGTGAATTCAGATATTAGATCTAGTAGTTTTGGAGTGGATTCTTTAGGGTTTTTATGTACAATATCATGTCATCTGAAAACAGGGACAGTTTAACTTCTTCCTTGCCAATCTGGATGCCTTTTATTTCTTTGTGTTGTCTGATTACCATGGCTAGGACCTCCAGTACTATGTTGAATAGAAGTGGGGAGAGTGGGCATTCTTGTCTTGTTCCTGATCTTAAAGGAAAAGCTTTTGGATTCTTCCTGTTAAGTATAATGTTGGCTGTGGGTTTGTCGTATATGGCCTTTATTATGTTGAGGTACTTGCCCTCTATACCCATTTTGTTGAGAGTTTTTATCATGAATGGATGTTGAATTTTGTCAAATGCTTCTTCAGCATCTATGGAGATGATCATGTGGTTTTTGTCCTTCTTTTTATTGATGTGGTACGTGATGTTGATGGATTTTCAAATGTTGTACCATCCTTGCATCCCTGGAATAAATCCTACTTGATCATGATGGATGATCCTTTTGATGTATTTTGAATTCAGTTTGCTAATATTTTGTTGAGTATTTTTGCATCTATGTTCATCAGGGATATTGGTTTGTAATTTTCTTTTTTTGTGGTGTCTTTGCCTGGTTTCAGTATTAGAGTGATGCTGGCCTTATAGAATGAGTTTGGAAGTATTCCCTCTTCTTCTACTCTTTGGAAAACTTCAAGGAGGATGGGTATTAGGTCTTCACTAAATGTTTGATAAAATTCACAGTGAAGCCATCTGATCCAGGTGTTTTGTTCTTAGGTAGGTTTTTGATTACCAGTTCAATTTCATTGCTGGTGATTGATATGTTCAGATTTTCTGTTTCTTTCTGCATCAGGCTTGGAGGGTTGTATTTTTCTAGAAAGTTGTTCATTTTTTCTAGGTTATCCAGTTTGTTAGCATTCATAGTATTCTCTAATAATTCTTTGTATTTCTGTGGTATCTGTAGTGATTTTTCTTTTCTCATTTCTGATTCTGTTTATGTGAGTAGACTCTCTTTTTTTCTTGATAAGTCTGACTAGGGGTTTATCTATTTTGTTTATTGTTTCAAAGAACCAGCTCTTGCTTTTATTGATCCTTTCTATTGTTTTATTCTTCTCGATTTTATTATTTCTGCTCTAATGTTTATTATATCCCTCCTTCTACTGACTTTGGGTCTCGTTTGTTCTTCTTTTTCTAGTTTCGTTAATTGTGAGTTTAGATTGCTCATATGGGATTGTTCTTCTTTCCTGAGGTAGGCCTGTATTGCAATATAGTATCCTCTTAGCATGGCCTTTGCTGCATCCCACAGATTTTGCGCTGTTGAATTATTGTTGTCATTCGTCTCCATATATTGCTTGATCTCTGTTTTTATTTGGTCATTGATCCATTAGTTATTTAGGAGCATGTTGTGAAGCCTCCATGTGTTTGTGGGATATTCATTTTCTTTGTGTAATTCATTTCTAGTTTCGTAACTTTGTGGTCTGAGAAACTGGTTGGTACAATTTCAGTCTTTTTGCATTTACCGAGGCTCTTTTTGTAGCCTAGTATATGATCTATTCTTGAAAATGTTCCATGTGCACCTGAGAAGAATGTGTCTTCTGCTGCTTTGGGTGTAGAGTTCTGTAGATATCTGTTAGGTCCATCTGTTCTAATGTGCTGTTCAGTGCCTCTGTCTCCATACTTATTTTCTGTCTCGTTGATCTGTCCTTCAGAGTGAGTGGTGTGTTGAAGTCTCCTAGAATGAATGCATTGCATTCTGTTTCCTCTTTTAATTCTGTTAGTATTTGTTTCACATATGCAGGTGCTCCTGTGTTGGGTGCATAGATATTTATAATGGTTATATCTTCTTGGTGGATTGACCCTTTTATCATTATGTAATGTCCTTTGTCTCTTGTGACTTTGTTTTGAAGTCTGTTTTGTCTGATATAAGTACTGCATCTCCTGCTTTTTTCTCCCTATTAGTTGCATGAAATATCTTTTTCCATCCCTTCACTTTTAGTCTGTGTATGTCTTTGGGTTTAAAGTGAGTCTTTTGTAGGCAGCATATAGATGGGCCTTGTTTTTTTATCCATTCAGTGATTCTATGTCTTTTGATTGGTGCATTGAGTCCATTTACATTTAGGGTTATTATGGATAGGTATGTACGTACTGGCATTGCAGACTTTAGATTCGTGGTTACCAAAGGTTCAAGGTTAACTTCCTTACTATCTAAGAGTCTAACTTAACGCACTTAACGTGCAAACACAATCTAAAGGTTCTTTTTTTTCTTTCTCCTCCTTTTTCTTCCTCCTCCATTCTTTATATATTAGGCATCATATTCTGTACTCTTTGTCTATCCCTTGATTGACCTTGGGGATAGTTAATTTTGCATTTGCTTAGTAATTAACTGTTTTACTTTCTTTACTGTGGTTTTATTACCTCTGGTGACAGCTATTAAACCTTAGCAATACTTCCATCAATAGCAGTCCCTCCAAAATACCCTGTCGGGATGGTGTGTGGGAGGTAAATTCTCTCAGCTTTTGCTTATCTGGGAATTGTTTAATCCCTCCTTCCAATTTAAATGATAATCTTGCAGGATACAGTAATCTTGGTACAAGGCCCTTCTGCTTCACTGCATTAAATACATCATGCCACTCCCTTCTGGCCTGTAAGGTTTCTGTTGAGAAGTCTGATGATAGCCTGATGGGCTTTCCTTTGTATGTGATCTTATTTCTCTCTGTGGCTGCTTTTAATAGTCTGTCCTTATCCTTGATCTTTGCCATTTTAATTAGTATATGTCTTGGTGTTGTCTTCCTTGGGTCCCTTGTGTAGGGAGATCTGTGCACCTCCATGGCCTGAGAGACTATCTCCTTTCCTAGATTGGGGAAGTTTTCAGCAATTACCTCCTCAAAGACACTTTCTATCCCTTTTTCTCTCTCTTCTTCTTCTGGTACCCCTATAATGCAAATATTGTTGCATTTGTATTGGTCACATAGTTCTCTCAATATTCTTTCATTCTTAGAGATTCTTTTTTCTCTGTGCCTCAGGTTCTTTGTATTCCTCTTCTCTAGTTTCTATTTCATTTATCATCTCCTCCACCATATCCAATCTGCTTTTAATACCGTCCATTGTGCTCTTCAATGATTGGATCTCCGACCATAGTTCATTCCTGGGTTCTTGAATATCTTTCTGTACTTCTATGAGCATGTTAATGATTTTTATTTTGAACTCCCTTTCAGGGAGAGTCATGAGGTTGATATCATTTATATCTTTCTCAGGAGTTGTATTAATAATATTACTCTGAACTAGGTTCCTTTGGCGTTTCATATTTGCGTATGGCGCTCTCTACTCTCTGGAGCTGCTTAGCCCCTGAAGCAATGTCGGGGGTCGCAGGGGAGTGGAATTGGTCCCTGAGGGGGAGGAAAAAGCTGTTTCCTGCTTCCCGGCTGCTATGTCTGTCTCCACTGCCTGAACCAGGGGAACCAAGCACACAGGTATAAGCCTCTGTGCTTTGCGTTTTTAGTTGCTGTAGACAGATCTTCCCTCTGGCTGGCCTAACTCCAGGGTAGGGTTTGCCAGTTGGCAAGCCAGGTGGGGCTGGCCAGGAGAAAGGCTCAGTAGGCTGTGTTGTGTATCACGGAGGGGGTCCTTTGAGTTGTGTAGGCAGCCAGGGAGCTGGAGCACCTGAACATCGTGAAAGCTCCCAACCTGCTGGGCAGAGTGCACCCAGACAATTTTGCCTACCTGTCCTTTCTCCTGAGTAGTAAGCTCTGTGCAATCCTTACCCCTTTAGCAGCCCTCTTGCTAAGGGCTTCCTTGTTAGGAAGTCTGTCAGACTGCCCGCCTTTCTTTTGTCCCAGAGCAGCTGGATATAGATCCTTGCTTTCCACAAGCAGCTGGAATCTTAGTCTCTCCAGGAATTCTGCCTGTCTTAGCTTTCCAACCCCCATAATTTCAAGAGTATCATCAAGCACCATGAAATGTAGGTTTGTGCTCCCAGAGCAGATATCTGGAGTTAGGTATTCAGCAGTCCCAGGTCTCTACTCCCTCCCTGCTCCCTTTCTCTTCCTCCCACCGGTGAGCTGGGGTAGGGGAAGGGCTTGGGTCCCGCCGGGCCAGAGCTTAATACATTGTTCTGTGAGGTCTGCTCTTGTCTCCAGGTGTATGCAGTTTGGCACAGTCCTCTTTCCTGTTGCTCTTTCGAGAGTAGTTGTATTAGTTATATTTTCATATTATATGTGGTTTTAGTAAGAAGCCTCTGTCTCACCTCTCATGCCACCATCTTTAATCCTCGTGTCTGAAAACTTTTTATCTATTAGTTAAAATTAGTTTTCCAAAAAACTGAATACTTGGAGGGATGTGTTAAAGGGAGAAGTTGGTGATTCACTGGACAACAGTCTGAAGATACTAGAATGCCTACAAGTCCAAGAACAAAAAGACAAAATTAAATTTTGTCTGTCATGGATTTTGCTTAGGCCAATTTTTGTTAGAACAAAAATATCTCATAAAACAGGCAAAACAAAAAACTTCTTAATCAGTAGGCCTGTCTAAAAAATAGAGCTCTTAAAAAAATCTTTTCCTTTTAATTGTTGTAAAATATACTTAACTAGGACTTACCATTGTAGCCATTTTTAAGAATACAGCTTATCAGCATTAAGTACATTTACATTATTGTACAAACATCACTGTCATCTGTCTCCAGAACTTTTCATTCTCCCAAAATGAAACTGTGTCCCCATTAAACACTAACTCCCCTTCTCCCCTCCCCCCAGCCAGTAGTGACCACCATTCTGCTTCTCATCTCTATGAATCTGAGACTCTGAGGACCTCATGTAAATGGAATCACACAGTGTTCACCCATGTGATTGGCTTATTCCATTGAGCTTCAGATTGTCAGGATTTACCCATGTTGTACGTGTGTTAGGATTTCCTTCCTTTTCAAGCCTGAGCAATATTCTGTTGGATGTAGGTACCACAGTTTGTTTATCCATTCATCTGCCAATGGACACCATTTGTTTCCATATTTTGGCTGTTGTGAATAATGCTGCTATGACATGGCTGTAAACATACCTGTTCATGTCCCTGTTTTCAGTTCTTTTGGATCTATTCCTGGAGTGGAATTACTGGGTTACATGGTGATTCTGTGTTTAGTTTTTTGAGGCAGTGCTGCACTCTTTTTTAAAAGTTTTACAAGTTCATCTAGGATGTTTTTTTGAAGAAGGAATTATATGAAAGATTTGAATGTCCAATGAAATTTTCATTTTAGGTATTGCATTTCCCAGCTTTAGAAGCTTCATTTGGTTCTTTCTTAGGTCTTCATTTTTTTACTATAATCATGTTTTCCTATAGTCTCTGAGCCTGTTTTTAGTAGGTGTTTAAAAATATTTGCTAATGCCATTGCTATCAGTTCTCAATCTGTTTCTATTGACTGACTTTTAGTTGGGTTATGGGTCATATTTTCTGCTTCTTTGCCTGTCTAGTAATTTTTTTAAGTCAAATATTTTGTTAGTGTTTGATTTTGTTGTCTTAAAGAGCATTGCACTTTGTTTTAGCAGGTAGGAAGTAATTTGCAGATCCATTTGAGGTCAAAAGTAGGCTTTACTCTAGAGATGTTATATAGCTGTACAATTATAGCATGACCCTCTGTGGTTCCTGCTAAGTATCCTTGCTTTTTAATTATCTCTGTCCTCCCTGGCTGCTCCCCAGCCTTGTGTAATCTCTGACAGGTTGCAAATGTCTGGTATTTCATTGTCCAGCCTTGTGGAGTAGGGCCCCCAGTGATCCTTAACTGCTGGTATTCATGCCCTTATGTACTTTCCAGCCACACTGAAGCAGGGCCAGGTTGTCTTCCTCAGAGAATATGGCGGAAGTGACAGTGAGTGGCTTCCAAGGCTAGGTCATAAAAGGCAGTTCATAGTACTCACTCTGACAGAAGCAAGCCGTCTCGCCTTGAAAACAATCAGGAAGCCCTGTGGGGAGAAATGAGGCTCCCCACCTTACCACTGATGAGAGTGAGCCACCTTGAAAGTAGATCCTCAAGCTTCAGCTGATAGTAAACTACAGCCTCATGGTGGAACTCAAGCCAGAACTGTCCCACTGCAGAATTCCTGGTCCACAGACACTCTGTGGGATAGAGCGTTAGTCTTCTCAGGCTGCTGTACACCAGGTGACTCTGACAACAGAAATTAATTCACTCACCACTGTGGAGACTGGATCCCACTTCAAGGAGCCAGCAGGTGTGGTGTGTGGTGAGGACTCTCTGCTCGGGTAGCACACAGCTACCTCTGTGCCGTGAGCTCACATGTGCATGCATGTGGAGACTGAGGAGGGCTCTCTGGTGTCTCTTCTTATGAGGGCACTAATCCTATCAAATCAGGGCCCCACCCTATGACCTTGTTTAATTCTAATTACATTCTTAGAGGCCCTGTCTCCAAATACAGCCACACTGGCTTAGTGCTTTAATGTATGAGTTGGCGGGGAGGCTTAGTAACTACAGAGTTCAGCCCGTAACAATTGGTGAGTGAATGATTACTTTTGCTTTATGTTTCTAAGACTTGGATGATTTATTGGGTCACATTTGGTAAGTAATAGTTTGGTCCCAGGAATGGGTTGCTGCCCTAATGGAAGTCTTAATACCTATGGGAACAATATTTTTGGGACTTGCTGGCAGGCATAAATTTGAATGGCATCTGAGGCAGCTGTCAAGAGAGTTTAAAGGAAAGTAAAGGAAATGTTCTTAGAACCTGGAAGAAAAGGATCCTTGTTATGTGGCAGCAGAAATTTGAGCGACACTGTTGCTAAAATGTAAAGTAGAAAATGCATCTGAAGAAGAGGTGCTCTGACCAAAGATTTGCAGGCAGTGCTGGAAGTGCCAACTGGCTTCTTTTTACTGCTTATAGTATAATTGTAAGGGAAAAACTTCTAGACATAAAAGAGCCTGGACTTTCTGGGTTCAAAGCTAAATTTTTTAAAAATTCCCAGTTTGTCCAGATTGCATGTGATGTTTAAATGAAGAAGTGCCTTCTAGACAAAGAGAAAATCATGGTGAGGTCAGGACCAAATGTTCTAACAAATCTAGGGTGTGACTAAAAAATCCTTTGTAAAAATTTTAGAAAGATTATAGCAGTGGCTCAGAGAATGGTTCAGACAGACAAAAGGCCCTCTGGAGACTTGAAGAGCATGGCCCAAGAATTTAGAGGCATTTCCCCCCAGCACCTCAGTAGAAGCCCTAAGTAGAAAAGATCTTAACAAAATTTGAGTGTATCTTTGTCTCATAGAGTGAGCCCAAGAAGACCCACACAGTTTCTGAAAGGGTCAAATACAGTACAAAATAAAAAGACTTTTGGACCTTAGGAATTAGCTGAGCAAAGTGCTCTGCTGTAAACAGGGCTGTTTTATCGAAAAGGAAGTTTTACTCAACTAGTTCTTAGTTTTTGCTTAGAACAGAGACCCAGAGGCAGACCCTAGAGTGACAGCAATTATTCCCAGTTATTGGTAGGACTGAAAATTTATACAAAGGAATAACCAGTATATACTGGCTGGATTCAAAATTGCTGCATTTCAGTAACTTTTAGGCATTTCAGTATTTCCTCACTTTGAACAGAGTCTGCAGTGCTTGTCTAGTGTGTATTTCAGCATCATAAGGTGTGTGAAAGCAGATCTGTCTTCATGCCACAGTCCTTAATAGCCTTCATATTAAGAGAAATTATGTTTGAGGATTCTAATTTGAGATGTGCTCAGGGAGCCTTGTCTACATCTGGACCTGATTTAGAAGACAAAAATGCTAGGATTTGACCTGATGTTTTAATGGGATGGTTCTTTGGGGCCTTGAGAGGGAATGAATATATTTTGAATGGGGAGGAACACTGAGTATAAGAGCAGAAGGTTGATTGTGGTTCTCAGCATGCAGAAAGATTCCCCGTGATCACTTCTCCTGGTATTCAGAGTGGTCTCTGCGGCCAATAGAATATGGCAGAAGTGATGGTGTGTGACTTCTAAGGCTACGTTATAAAAAGTATTGCACTTTTTGTCCACATGTTTCTTGAATTGTTCACCCCGGTAAGCTACCTGTCACACTTTGGAGGGGACTGAGGTCACAGGCAACAGTCTGCATCAGCTTGCCAGCCACGTGAGTCCCCTTAGAAACGGATCCTTCTGCTCCTGTCAGGATTTTGAACAACTGTAGCCCCAGTGACATCTGACTGCATCCCCCATGAGAGGGGATGCCATTGCTATCAGTTCTCAATCTGTTTCTATTGACTGACTTTTAGTGGGTTATGGGTCATATTTTCCTGCTTCTTTGCCTGTCTAGTAATTTTCCCATGAGAGGGAGCACCAACTCAAGGTGCTCTTGACTTCCTGACCCACTGACCGTGAGAGAAATGAGTACTGTAAGACACCCAGATTTGGGGTGACGAGTTACACAACATCAGATCAATAATAATACATACCATTTAATCCTTGGCATGTGCAGATAACTAAGTGGCCACAAACTCAGGGATTGCCAATTTCTGGAACTCTCTCTGCATAGCTTCCTCTTACAGGGTACTGTGCCCAGCAGCCTTCCTGGCCGCCACCCTCATGCTCCTGACTCAGCAAGGTCGCTGTTCTCCCTGTGCTACTCCCCCCGAGCTGGTCCAGAACGCAGCTCTACACCGAGAGCCGCCATGTTTCAGGAATCACGTAGTTCGTTCTCCTTTCCTTCTGGGTCCTCACGTCTGTGCGGCCTGGTTGCCGGTTTCTAAAAACAGGTGTTTCTTATGTTTTGTCTAGTTTTCTATTTGTTTACAGTGGGAGGTCAAGTCTGGTACCAATTATTCCAGCATGATTAGAAGTAGAAGTCTCTAAAATAGATTTTAAAATTTAGCATAGTTGATTTTCTTTTTAAATACTTTCGTTATTCCAAGTAATTAAGATAATGTTATGTCTTATAAATTAAATTTATAAATTTGGTGACCTTTAAATTTTCCTATACAGTCCCATATTATTTACTAAATTATGAGATTTCAATGTAAGAAGACAAATTTAAATTGATTAGACATTTTTAATTAAAATTACCAAGTCTCATTCTCTTAAATATTCCAAGTACTTAAGATACATTCATTAACACAAATACTAAAATCATGGATTTGATTCTCTTAAATATTTTTATTCTAAATTCTAAATCTTCATGGGTGAAAAATGCTTATGCACTAAGGATAATCAGCAACAAACCGATAAAATTGCAAATAGTTTGGAGGTTCCTTCTTGATGGATGAGCTTGCTTAATGGCCAGTGAGTGACACCCCCAGATTGCCAGGAATAGCTCTGACACACTGAATCCTAGTTATCAAACACATGAACTTTAAGGATTGGTGTCTTGGCATACTACACTTGCTGCCTGCCTAAAAGTTTGCACCTCCTAGCCCGGCTGCTACAACACTTGATTGAATCTTTTTTCTCTTGAGATATTTTAGTGATTTTTTTCGAGTTTCACAGATTTGATATACTTGAAGGACTACCGTATTTTTTTACATTATTCCTAATTAGCTCTAAACTTTTTGGCTCTTGGACACCTGAAAGAGTATAGCTCTTATAAATTATGTGTGAACCCCAAGCAGCTTTTGTTTATGTGATTATTATCTATTGATAAATTTTAAAATATAAAGTCATTTAAAATGATAAATATATTACTATTAACATGATAATATTTTAAATGAAAAACAGCCCGATTCTTCAACTAAAAACTAGTGAAAAGGAATAACATTGTTTTACAGTTCTGCAAATATTTCTAGTATCTGACATCATAGAAGAAAGCTGGATCATCATATCAGCCCCTACCTTCAATCATTGACATTTCCCGTTTTGATTGAAGCAGGTGAACAGATTTCAGCCTGGCATTTTATGGAGTTAGAAAAAGGAGAACATTATAGACCCGCTAAAATTGTGGGATCCCATGCATCTTACAGATCCTAAAACATTTGATATTTCGATTTAACTGCCCACGTCGTTTGCCATATTTCTGTCCATTCCTCAAGCCCCCAGGGACAAGACATCCTCACAGTCTTTTCTAAGACAGAAGTCTCCCCTAGCAGGAATCCTTTCTGTTTTATTGACCTTCAGAGCCTCAGTCTAGCACATGTGCCAAATCATTTTATTTAAACTCTCTAATGAATCTTGTAGACAGTAGCCGAAATATTTTGAGGTTATAATTTCTTAACATTTTAAATGTGGGCTTTTTATTTCATTTTCTTTGAAATGACTGACAGAAACAGCTGCTTTGGAACAAGAGGCTTATATTCAAATCCATTTGGTCAAGATACCTGAAAGTATAAAGAACAAGTTGTGATTTAGTACACAGAAATAACTTTTTTATGATTCTCTTCTTCCTTTTACTTCAGTCCTTGAATAATAGTATCATTTGTATAATAGTACATTTATCACTGCTGTAGTAGAAAATATGGAGAATTCTAGGATGCTGTATGATAGTACAAAAAATAACGACCATAGTAGTAAAAATATTTGGAAAGTAATGGACAGCACTTAAATATTCTTCAGGAACATGGTTGGTTGTTTACACTTAAACAATTCTCAAACATGTAAGTAAAAATACAAATATATTTTCCTTGTAAAAATTCAAACATTGAAAATATACAGCATTGCATTGTAGATTTATAACTTTCACACGATACATATTACATATATTTTTGAAACTTGCCTTCATCCTTTTAGAGATTATTTATATAGAGATATAACGAACATGTAGATCGTCCCCATTCTTTTAAACAAACACATGATACTCTGTAAAGTGTGGATGTAAGTTACCAGCTCTTGTTCAGCTGTTTCATACATTCATAGGTAGGTAGTTACATTTCACACCTTCTACTTCCTGAGTCATGTTTATGATTAATGCTCATTTTTCTTAGAATGCTGTTCAGAGGCCCTTGAGACTGCTGATGACGATTACAACAGTTGAACAAAACCTAACCTGTTCTGTAGGGAACCCAAATTCACTTTTCATGATCTGAGGGGAGAGGGCAGTGCTTTGAAGCGTCCTAGATGGGAACATGGTGCCCTGGGGTGGTGGTATTTTGGTGCTGTCAGTGCTGTCGGGCAGATGGGCCCACATACTGGGGAGTTTTTGTGGTAGTTATTGGGCTTGTTCCCTCTCCCCACCGCCACAGTCTCACTCTGGCCCTCTCATCTGTAGATGTTTTAAGCACTTAGCACAAAAAAGCACTATTTTATTACTGGTTTGCTGGCCTGGAACTCCTAGTCTGTGGAGGTGGACAGAGAAATTACGTGCAAGACATGGTGTTGTGTCATGATATAGATACTGACAACTTGTGAGACACGCAAGATGAAGTAACAACTCCTTATGTTCCTTTAGTCATTCAACAAATGCCTGAGCATTTACGTCTTAGGCTGAGAATATAATGGTTGATGAAACAAACATGGCCCCTGCTGTGGGAACATTCAGTCTTGGGGACGTGAAAAGAACCTGAGGGAGAACCGCTCTGTCGGATCACAAAGAATGAATGGAAATGTGGCAATAAAATGGGAGGAACACGTATTTTAGACCAGGCGGAGGGGGAACTCACGTGCAAGAGTACGAGGCTGTGGAAGGCTGTGGTCCATCCAAGGAGTATGAGGTGTTCTCTGTCAAGATTATGCAGGCTCTGTGAGCCGAAGTGGTACATTTGGAGGCTGAAAAGGAAGACAGGCCAGATATGAATGGCAAATTAAGGAATGTAGATTTTTTCCTTTGAGCCTTTAATGAGCCAGTTAGCATTTAAACAGTGATAGCTGAAATCTAAGACACTGATTTGTATTTTGATTCAAAGAAACTATTTATGTAAATCAATGATTTAATTCATTATGTTAGTCTGCTAAGAATGAGTTGGTCTATGGTAGCCATTTTTTTTTGTAATCTGGTATTTCTGTTTGTCTGTTTCAGCCTTCACCCTACGAAAAGAAAATCTGGAAATGTTTGAAGCAGTTGGTGTTTTAGCCATCAAACTTGGTGTGATTCCTTCAGACTTTAGTTATGCAGGACTTAAAGACAAGAAAGCCATCACCTATCAATCAATGGTTGTTAGAAAAGTGACTCCGGAGAGGTACTAAAGCATTACTTTGTAAGACAGAACTTTACTTTCTTATTGCAACAAATAAATAGATGTCAGATAAAAACTCAGAATAATACTACGAGCATCTTAACGTCACTATCAGTAGTAATTAATTTATTTCAGGCTTACTGAGCAGCACATTCTGCCTTAGTTATATATGTATCTTCTGAATAGAATTACATCTTAAATTTACATCGAAAATACAGGTAGTTTTAGAGTAGAAGCTTAGAGAAGCAGCAGATTTTAAATGATCTAAATTGTTTCTAAACATCCTGTACTGTGTTCAAATATGCATTTATATTCAGGACAATGTACTAAAAATATATTTTTCTCTAATTACTGTAATTTTTATTACTCTTATATTTTAAATAAATCCTTGTTAAATAAAATATAAAGTACTCAAATTTTGTCTCCCTTCAGCTTAATCAAATTTAAAAATATTTTTATAATTATAAAAAAATTCATTGTAGATTTAGAAAATCGGAAAAACTATAAAAAGGAAATTAAGCCACTAATAATTCACTGTTCAGAAATAATCACAATAGTATTTTGATCTATTTCCTTCCAGACTTTTTTCAGACTATGCCATATACACATCACACATCTTTATATATATGAAAAGTATACTATATATAATTTATATTTTACTTACAAAAATAAAATAATAAATGTTTAATAAAATTTATGTCATGAAATATTTAAAAATCAGGTCCCTTGTATAGACTAATATATTTAACATTCTCCTAGTTTTGAACATAGAAATTCATTCCAGTTTTTCAGTGTAAATAATATTGTGATTAATATGGTATTTTTTAATCTGTGCCTTGTGGATAAGATAAACTTCAAGAAGTTGAATGATTGGGCCAAAGTTCAGTCTACTTTGATGTAATATTGATATATTAATCCTTAGTCATCAGCTGTTTAAATATCCATATTTTCAGATAGGTGCTTCTAAGCACTTTTAAGCTTTTATATGAGGGCCAAAAATGTATATGATTTTGCCTTTGTGGTTAAGAAGTGCAATATAAGAGAGGACTTCATATGTTAAAAGGTATTTAGATGTTACAAGACGTTTTTAACTACTAAAGACAAAAATATTATTAGTTCCCAGGAGAAGAAATTACTTTGATTTGACTTATAGGTAGGGGGTTTTAATTACCCTTCAAGTTATAGTAAGATTTTGGCAAATGAAAAAAATCTGAAGATGTATTTGGAAGGGTAGTAAGCCATAGATATGTGTGAAGAAAAATTTACATTCTTACAGGATCTTCAAAGTTATGCTGAGATAATGGAAATCTATTCTTTAGATACTGTAGAAGCAATGAAACTTTGAGTGAGGAAGCATTCAGAGCAGAACTACAGAAAAAATCTCTGTGCTAGTGGTTTTTCTCCATAATGTTGAGGGAAGAGAGGCCGAAGCAGAAAAGGGCAAAATCTACAGACACTTAAGATGTCCTATCATGTCATCCAAGGAGAAGTCAGAAGGCCACACAGAGTGACAATGCTGGGAGTGTGTTTCAGTTCTTAGAGTAACTCTGTTAATGCAGTCCCATAATAGTAGGTTTTGTTGCAGATTTGATAAAATAGCATAAACTTTTGAATTCAAAGAAACTATTCAAAAAAAATTTGTTTCAGTGTTCTGATGTAAGTGGCTGCCTGGCAACGGTCATTCATTTAAACTTCCTATTAACTTTTAAATGGAAGAATTAACTGAGTTGATGTGATTTCTCATTTATAGGTTCAAAAATATTGAAAAAGAAATTGAAAAGAAAAGAATGAATGTGTTTAATATTCGGTCTGCTGATGATTTCCTTAGACTTGGTCAGCTTAAAGGAAATCACTTTGATATTGTCATCCGAAACTTAAGAAACCAAAAAAATGATTCTGCAAACCTGAGAGAGAGAATTTTGGAAGCAATAGAAAATGTTAAGGTAAGAAAACTCAATTTTAAAATAAAGCATTACAGGAATCTCTAGTCCCTCCCTTTACATTGAGGAAAGAAGGGAAACTATTTTTTAAATGATAATTAGCTTAGTACCTTTTTATATTAAAACAAACCTTTAATGTAACTTTAAAAAATACAATGTATAGAGAGGGGGAAAATATAAGAAGAGAGTTTTTTTTTTAAGTGTCTGTCACATACAGTAGTATTTTAGGCAAAGGCTTAATTTTTTTTGAAATGTTTAGTAATTCTTTTCAGAAGTCTTTGGTAAATAGTTACACTACTTTTCAAAATTATGCACAGCCTTTTTTCTTTTCACTTTAATTTTATTATGTCTCTCAGTAAAAACGACTTTAGGTTTTTCAGTGACATTTGCCCGGCATCTAAATATGCACATAAAACCAAAGCCTTGCAGCCACTCTGACATTGCATGAAGCAGCCATAGACATTACATTACACCATAGACATTACAGAAATGAAGGCGTGTGCCTGTGTCCCAGTAAAGCTTCATTTACAAAAATAGGTTTGGGCCCAATTTGACCTGTGGGCCATTGGTGGTTCGACAACCTCTGATCTAGACCAGAAGTTCTCAACCTGGGATGCTTTTAAGAAATCTCAGCCATCAATCTCTACTCAGCCAATGAAACAAGAACCTCTGGGGTTGCAGCTTGGGCGTCAGTATTTTGCATACTCCCCAGGTGGTCTTGTTCTGCAGCTGACATTATGAAGCACTGACTGGGTTCTGACCACAAAGACCTTGTCACACAGTTTAATGCCTCTTCAGCAGGGAAACTAACAAGTACTGGTTTTTAATCAATATTATGCCTGATAATCAGGAAAATATCTTCCTTCTAAAGATTTCTAAAGCACATTTACCTGTGTATAGATGTTCTCCAACTGTATACTCCTCAAATGGTTATTTTTTCTAGACCTTCCTAAAACTTGATTACTCTCTCTGACACAGTCATTGCATTATGTGCCTTAGTTTCTATGGGGCTGTAACAAAGAACCATAGACGGGGTGGCTTTTACACAATGGAAACTTGTTTTTTGCAGTGCTGGAGGCTGGAAGCCTGGGGTCGGGGCGCCGGCCTGGTCTCCTACTCTCACGTGGTGGGAGGAGAACGAGCGAGCTCCGTGCCTTTTCTTAGAGGGGTGCTCGTGGTGTTCCCGAGGGCTCTACCCTCCAGACCTAGTTATTTCCCGACATCCCTACCTCTGAACACCATCACGTTGGAGGTTAGCATTGTAACATAAGAATTTTTGGGGACACAGGCATATAATCCATCCCAACATACTTTTAATGAATTGATTTCCTTGTGTGTTCACAGAATAAAGGGTTTGTGAATTATTATGGACCTCAGAGATTTGGGATGGGAAGGAAAGTTCACACAGATCAAATTGGATTGGCCTTGCTGAAGAGTGAAATGGTATGGAATTTTAAAATATAATATACCTGTTTTGTCAGTTGTAGTTACTACATAAGCCAGCCCTTTCCTTTTTAACCCATACAAATGCATGTTTACAGACACATACGTGTACCAGACACTGCACCACTGAACATTCATTCAGCAACTACTGTATTCTTGGTGCCACATAAGAAGGTAAACCGCATGCCATCTCCCTGTGTTTGATGTGCTGAGACTTAACAGAGCATTTACCAACACTCACCAAATTCTTCCTGAACTGAATAGAGGATTTAAAGGACATTATCACCCTATAATTCCAGAAATCTGGTTATCAGGTCATATAAAAGCAATTCACCCAAAGCCAAGGATTGAAAGGGGAAGTGCAAATTAGAAAAAAAAAATATGACTAGTTTCAAATGAAACTAAAAATGCATCACACAAATAAAGAAGGCACATTTGCCTAATAATTAAAATTACATATATATTCTTTCCTTAGTGTATATTATATGAAAATACTATGTATATTTATATAATATAGTATATATATATATAATGGTTATGTATTATATATACATACATTGTTTTGCATTGTATGGAGTGCCCATAATAGAGGAAAACTAAAAAGTATAAAAACGAAATATTTGAGCAAATATAAGACTTTTCACATGACAGTGTCATGCTCACTCATTTGTGTCCTGCTATGTTTTCTTGAGTGGCAGAGAAAGGCACCGTAAAAGCACTTGTGAGAAGCATTGGGTGTGGACATCATTTCCCACAGGGACCTAAGCTTGGGAGCTAGTTACGTGCCCCTGCTGCACATGTACAGTCCGTTCTGGGCTGAGCATCTCAATGGGGTCTTGGCATATGGGATATAACTGATATGGAAAGGGGTCTAGAAATGATGTTGATGAGAGATGATTAACTGAACAGTGTTTCTCCAGTCTAGAAAACTGAGGAAGAAATCACTTACAAAATATTAGACATTTTACCATTTGGAAGAAGCATTTATTAGTTTTGGGTCTGGAGAATACAGCGTGTGTCCTACTTCATGTCCACCATTTGTCAGATATGTCACTGTAGGCAGGTTATTTAACTTCCAAGTCTTGGTTTCTTTATCTGTAAAATGGAAATAACATATTTCACAAGATTTTTGTGAGACTTAAGTTCAACTTTTGTGAAAACGCCTGGTCCAGTGCCAGGGCCATAGGAGACACCTGCTTAAAAATGTGATTAGCCTATTACTTCGCTGGAACTGTTAATTACAAGGGTTTAAATTTAAGGGCCAAGTATGTGACAAATGACTCCAAAGCTTAGTGCCTTAAAACAACAAGCATATACTATCTCCTGTTACTGAGGGGTCAGGAGCCTGGAAGCAGCTTGGGGGCATTTGTGCCTTGGTCTCTCGAGGTGCAGTCACAGTCAGCCAGGCCTGCCATCCCTGGGGGCGTGACCACTGCATGCCTGTTGGCGCAAAGCTTTGGTTTCTTGCCATAGAGCTACTGGTGCAGCTCCACCCAAAGAGAGGAGAGGCCCCAGCAGACATCGCAGCGTCTTTTATGACCCAACCTCGGAAGGGTGTGCCTGCATTTCTGCTGCTGCGTTCTGCTTACCATCCCACAGACCAACCCCGGTAAGGGCGGCAGAGGGCTGTACCAGGCCTGAGTAACAGCTGGAGCTCACTGAGGCCACCTCGGAGATGGCCCCTCCAGCCGGAAAGCTGTTTCCTTTCCTTTACTTGAAGCACTCTCTCCCCAGTCTCAATTTAAATTCTCTTTCTACTCCCCAAGAAAAAGTGAATTCCCCGTATCTTGTGACTCCTTATCTTATGAGGTCTCCTGAACTTTCCATCTTAGGTTTTATTCTACTTTATTGTTATTGCTTGTTTAATCTTTCCCAGTAGACAAAGTCATGTGTCTCTTGCTGAACACTGTACCCACTCTGGTACCCTACACAATGTTGAGCATGTGGCAGATGTTTAATGATATTTGTTGGGATGAATGATAAGTACTGTGAAAGGAGATTTCGTGGGAGATTAGGTTGGATGATCTTAAGATCCTTTCCTACTATAAGTCATACTTAGAAATAAGTCAAAGAGCTGGAGACAGTGATAAAATATAGAAACTAGTAGATACCATTTTAAGAAAAAGGAATTCTTCTAATCTATTTAGTTTTTAAAAGAAAATATTAAAGTTGGCAATTTTTAAAAATGATTTTGGCGATTACTTTTAAGACTAAACAGTTGTGAGACTTGAGAACACAAATGCTAGCGGTTTGACCTCCCCCAGGCTTGTGTATGCTGTTCAAGTGTGAGTTTTATGCCATTACTTCACACTGGCATCCAGCACTTGATGACAGAGGTAAGGGATGACGGAAGTAGGTCTATGGAAGTGATGGCAGAGCACTTTTTCCAGTCCATAATATCCTAAGCCTATGTATAAAGTTGCTTTGTACACATTTATAATTTAACCTTGTTTAATTTTTGAAATCTTGATGATAAAATTGCAGCATTAAATATCATGTGTTAAATACCTATTTTTTTACATGCCAGAGAATTTGTTTCTTTGTATCTTATGAAGTGATTCATCATTTTCATTTAATGTGCATGTGCTTGCTTGATTTTCAAAGGTGAAGTCTGTGAAATTATTTCTCACACCAGAAGATTTGGATGATCCTGTGAATAGAGCAAAGAAATATTTTCTTCAAACTGGTATTTAAGAGCTTTCTTATCTCATGCATGGCCATGCAGATACATAATATAAATGTTATGTTCACAGGAGGATATTCATTGCACCATAAATGTGATAAGAAATAGATTCTAATGTATTATATATTTATTTTATTACATGCACAAGACACTTCACTTCTGGCCAGATTTCTGGGATTTTGTTTTAACTCTGCTGGGGGTGGGGTTGGGGGTGGGGAGAAATAGCTTTTAGTTTTTCTTAGCCAAAATTCTGAGGAAATAAGAATTCCAAATTAAACTGGTGCTGATGGAACTGTGACTCACTGTAAGGACAAGAGACTTAAAAATAAACTAATTAAGTTTATTTGTTATATCCGATACTTAGCGCGCTGTTTCCGGATTAGTTGCCATTCAGCCATGACTGTTAGTTTTGAAATGTTAGCTCAGTGTGATGATATGTGGAATGTTTAATGGGAAGCACTAAAGAGTGGGTGGGTTCTAAAATCATCTACCTGGTTTAATTCTCAGAATGACTTGTTGGTATCTATTATAGATTCCTAAGAAGGAGTTTCCTTACGGCAGTGATTCTTAAAATTTTGTGTGCATAAGAAACTCCTGGTACATTTATTAAAATGCCAATTCCTACCTGAATGAGCATCTTTGCAGTGGAGTTCATTAATCTAATATTAAAAAGCACCCCACTAGCAAGAACTAACAGTATATGCAAAGGATCTGGTTATCAACTATTTCTTATTCAAAATATTCTAGTGTCTGTAATAGCTATTTAAAAGTCTCTAGGCTCACAGGTTTAATGCAAAAAAAAAATCCTATAAATAAGGTAGTTTATTTCCATTTTGAAGTAGAATTACTAATATTGTGGTTTTTGCTATTTTTTTTTTAAGCAGGGAAAGTGAATGGATCATATACAAACATTTCAAGTGTAGCTAGATTTACAGTTGGTGCTGAATGTCACGTTCATATTCGTATTTACAAGACAGCACAGTTTATTGCCAGAGAGCATAGTAAAGGTCTTTATAACCGGCCTTTAAGTAAAAGTGGTTGACTGACTGATTCTCCGTGTGTTTCAGAGGATGCGAGAGGCACCCTTTCCCTGCTGCCTGAATTCAGAGTCCGAGAGAGAGCGCTGCTGGAGTCGTTGCACCGCTTTGGCATGACAGAGGACGGCTGTGTCCAGGCCTGGTTCTCTTTCCCCCACTCTATGCGCGTGTTCTATGTCCATGCATACAGCAGCAGAGTTTGGAATGAGGCAGTATCTTACAGACTTGCAACCTATGGATCCAGAGTAGTGGAGGGTGACTTGGTCTGTTGGGATGAAGATGTTGACGAGAATTTCCCAAATACTAAAGTAAGTATTGTTTCATCAAGGTTTCCAAGAGTAGTTACCAGAACATTGATTTTCAGAAGCCCTTATTTTAGAAACAATTTAAAAGTAAACATACATTTTATACTCTTACTTGCATTTGCTCATCTCCTGCTATGGTGTCAGCTGAAGCTTGACACGTGTCAGTAAATGGAAAATAAAAATAGTGGTGTGAAGTGAAATGGACAAAGATAGTAAACCTTCCTTTAAAGAGCACATTAAAGAAAAAATTACACAGGTAGTGTATAAAATGGTCTCCTTGAAAGTGAAACTCAAAGCATTACAAGCCATGCTGTCTGCCAGTGCTCTACTGTGATTCCCATCTTGAGAAAAATGAACCTGCATTTTTTTACACATATTCTTCTAGGCCTTTTCTTCTGCTTTCACATAAATACCCACAGGAAAGCATTCTGTTAGTTAATGCCAAGAAAAGAAAAAGCAAGACTTAGAGGCTTAGAACTTAAAATATGGAAAAGAAAAAGAGTATAGTTTTCATAATAATGGTATATGGGGTATGTGATGTGTGCAGTTTTTTACGTAAGTGTGATTTCTATAAATGCAGTTTCACTTCATTTTATAAAAATGCCTTTCTCCTTTTAACAATGTCTTAGAGACATTTATTTTGTCCAATTAATGTTTTTATCTCTGTGGGTTTGAACTAAATAATGAAACTGAATTCTACAAATCAAGAAATTAATATTATAAAACTGTAGTGTAAAAAGAATAAATTATTATTCTCCAACATTATCTTAAGTCAGTCTCAAATATGTTTTAGAAATTAGTGAAGGGATTTGAATAGTGCTTTCATAGGTAACATCATACAGTCACTGAATCTTGGAGGATAAAAGGTTTTTAGAGACCCTCTTTCCTAACTCCCAACTCAGATTGGTGAGAGGACAGATTAAGTGACACAGGCAGCAGAATTAAAAGGACCCAGTTGTCTGACTCCTTGCCAGATTGGTCTCTATTAGAGAAGTGATAGAGTATAGAAGATGTGTCAGCATCTAGAGAACTTGGCCCAGTTCAAAAATGGAGAAAAACAGACTCAGAACTCTACATAAAGGAAGCTTTACTTAAATTAGTGGCAGAGCTCTAGATGTATGAATTAAAGCTTCTTGGTTTCAAGTAATAGAAATCTGCCTCAAACTAACATAAGGAAAGGCAGACAGGAATTTATTGGGCCTCATAACTGAAGTCCCTGATTGACTCAGGCGTGGCTGATGCCAGGGGCTAAGCAGTGTCCTGAATAATCCACCTCTCGTTTTCTTCAGCTTTCAGTTCTGCTTTCCTCTGTGTTAGAGCCATTCTGTCTGGCTTACTCTTTTGGTGGCAGGATGGTTATTAGAAACTCATAAGCTTATTTCTCATAGTTCCTTCAGAGAAGATGGCTTTTCTTTCCCAGCAGTTTCAACCAAAGCCATGGAATTGAGTCTCCTTGCTAGGAATGGCCTGGGTTGGGTCGCATGCCCAGACCCTGACCTGTCACTGCAGACTGGGGTAGTGACCGACTGAGCCTGAGCTCCAGGGGCTCTTTCTTGGGACCACATTTGAGAACTGGGAGAAGAGCCCCTGAGAAAATGAGGGTGCTGCCAGAGGAAGGAGGGGTAAAGGCTGAGTAAGCCAGAACAACAGACGTCTGCTTCACTGTTTCATTAACCGGGTGGCTGACGACTATTTAGGTAAAGTGATCACTAGGAGTGTAAGTCGCTACGAATGGTTATATTTAACCAAGACGCAGACTCTGAAACTGTGTAAAAAGAAACCTGTCAACATCATAGGGTTTATTTTACTTTGTGTGAATGAAAGAAGAGATACATACCAGTGGTAAATAGTGTAGAATCATGAATATTTCAGCACCTTTCAGAAAACAGGTTTATTTAGATATTACGTGGGCAACACATTGCTTAGTCTATCAGCCATTTCTAAATCAGATTTTCAGAAGTTAAAGGTTACCTTGACAAGGTTTAACAACTGTCTCTGAAATACATGTGTCTTATAAGACTTCTTTATAAGATTTCTAATAAATGGTACATGGGGCATGTAATGTACATCTACAGTTTAAAATAGTAAGAAACTAATCTGATTCCCTTTTATGAGGATCACTAGACTAATAGGTGTATCTTACTTCAAGTCACTTAGTAGATTCTCTTACAAATTCTTTGTGAGCAAGATAGAGACATGTGAGTTAGGCAGTTAAAGAGTTAGATGGATTCATGGTTGGGGAGTACCTAAGCATACAGCAAGAGCATGTTTGTTATTAATTGATTGGTATCAGCCTGGAGGGAGTTCTTGTAAAGACACAACATGGTCTTCTGTACTTGACCGTGTCTGTTCAGTATTCTCATAAGTCACAGTACGCTAGGTCTGCTCATGAATCTGAGAAAGACAGAGAGCTGGGAGTGATGATGCGAGAGAGGCCGCGGTCCCCTGTGGTTTGGTCAGATCACTTCTAGTTGCATATTCACCTCTGAGTGCAGCAGTTAAAAGGAGTTATTTACCAATAATCAAGCCCAAAAGGAAAAGCAAAAACACGAGAGATGTTATTGATGAGAGTGGGGGGACCTGGGAGGGGCCGGGGGGGACCCCGGGGGAGAAGCAAGAAGATCAAGGCATTCTGGACACTGCATCATGTGTGCGTGTGTGTGCATGTGTGTGTGTGTGTGTGTGTGTGTAAAATGCTTTGGGAAGATGGAATGACGCTAATCCCTGTGCAATAATGATGGCTGTCCTTATACATGATCTTTTACTTGCAGGAGAAATCAGCTATTTATTCTGTAATGGCCTACAGTAACATTTCTCAAAGCTGATTTATCATACACCTCTTTTTTCCCTCCTACACTCAATACCTGTTACTATTCTATGAAATGAATTTTGCGAAGCACTGCTTCTTATAGGATATTCTGGTATTTGCTGGGGACGGAGGTGGAGGAAGAGGTGGTATCACGGAAGTAGAATTTTGGGTCAGCATAATAAGAACAACTGTGACTTAGGAAAAGGTGTCAGCGGTGAGGTGACTGTGTCATCTCAGATTGCTGACCTGCCCGCCTTTCTCCTTGTGCTCTGACTTCAGTTACCAATGGTAAAAGCAGGATGCATTCTAGTTTTTATGCAGTTTACTTCTTTAGAAACAAATTTTGAAAAGATCTTGTTTAGCGTAGAAGTCAACTCATGCATAACAGGTAAAATTGAGGAAATTTGGAACATTTGGGAATCATCCATATTTTCATCATGTTTTTAAAAAATAGGTTCATCTAGTAACTAAAGAAGAGGAGGCAGCTAACACATATGCGATACACCAGGTAAGTTCGCTTAAAAATTGGTATCATTGAGATCTAAATGAAGACTGTGCCCAGAAGACAGAATGTGGACCAGTTTCTCCCCCTCCTTTTTAAAAAACACTTTTTAATTAAGGTGTGCTTTATAAAAAGTAAAATTCACTCTCCTTAGTGTATAGTTCTAGTTTTTTAGTTCTTAAGTTTATAGTTCTGCTAAATGTGTACAGTCTTAGGATGCCACCAAAGTCAAGGTAAAGAACAGTTTCCTCCTGTCCCCAAGTGTCCCTGTGCCTCTTTGCAGCCCCAGCCCTTGCAGAGACACGTCCTTTCAGGGCCCTGCAGTTCTGACTTGGACGGCAGCGGGTGATCGTGTGTTTCCTTCCCCTTCGCACAGGTGGTCCTTCCCGTGCTGGGACACAGTGTTCAGCGCCCAGGGCACAGAGTGGGGCAGTGGTTCCAGGACACGCTCACAAGAGATGGACTGCAGACGTGTAGGTTCAGAGTGCCTGCTCTGAAACTGAATGTCCCGGGGTGCTATAGACACATTTTGAAACATCCCCATAACCTCTCATACCAGCTAATGGAAAAACAGCATATTCATGGCAAAACAGAAGATTCCCACCCTGATGGAGCAACTTTGTCTCTTTCGATCTCTTTTGATCTTGAGGCTTCCTGTTATGCTACAGCTTGTCTGAGGGAAGTAATGAAGCATGACTTTCAAACCTGATGCCCTTGATACAGTCGTATATGTGTCACTGCTCAAAGGCAGTGAGCCATAGTACCTTCGGCATCCCCCCTGTGTTCAGAGCTTTCTATTACACATGTTCTTTAGTTAAACAACATCCTGGTGAAGCAGGAATTTAATGCTGACGTTCTAGTGGACATACAACTAGTGAGGGGCAAGATCTGCTTTGAAGACTCAGAGCCTGTGCTCTTTCTGTTGTCTCATGTTTCCGTGACCTTTATGCTGCACTGTACGGTTACAACCTTTCTGGACTATTATGAGCACGTAACATGCAAGATACCACGAAAGAAAAATCATTTTGGAATAAGGTGTGTATCCTCTAGCTCCTTGCTTAGAATGTAGATGAAACTAGGTTGTCATGAAAGCATATGGTTGGGGAAAAGGACAGAGGAAACATTTTGTTAATTATTCTCTTTTATTTTAACTCAGTAGCTGAGTTAAATATTGATGAGCATAATACAACAGGGAAATATAGTCCCTCTATTTATGGTAGCTACCCCAGGGTAGTTTACCCCTGAGGACATAAGTAATCTTTGATGAAGATTGAAATAAAGTGTTTCATACAGTTTCTGTATCTCGACATATGTTGCCCCTCTTGAATTTTTGTTTTTGTTTTTCTATTATCCAGAACAGATTTTACAGTTAGATCGGGCTCCGAGGCCAGCTCTGATGCTTACTGGTGACTCTGGCTTGTGACTGTTTCTGAGGCCCAAAGACTCAAAACAGCACCAACCTCATAAGCAACAAATAATAGGATTCTCTCCACTTTTTATGGTGCTAGAGGAAGCAAACATTTTGTCCACTTGAAAATATAAATATTTGTTTAACTATCTTACATCATAAATCATCCTTAACCATTTTCTGTCACTTGAATTTTGGGGAAATGGTATATATATTGATTGGGAAGACCTAAGTGTTCTTTGATTGCTAGTCACCTTATGTAATGATGACATTTAAGAAGCAGCATAGAGCATTATATGTCAGTAACATGGCACTTTTATGTACTTACGTCAGTCAGACTGTTTAGTACATTTCCATAAAGAAAGAAAATTCAAAAGAAGGAAAAAAAACTATATGCAATGGAAAATTATTTATGCAGTGTTTTTATATATAATGGAAGAAATTGGAAAGTTTCCAAGTCCAGCACTAGATAGCTAAAGTAAGTAAAATAAGATGCATCAACTTGACACCAAAGCCTGTAGTTGTTAAAAATGATAATGAAGGTTTTAAGTATATGCGAACACGTTTCCCCTCAAAAACAGAACATACATATTACAAATGTGTGTACACCGAATATGGCTTTTAACAATGGAAGGCACCCTAGCATAGTGATTAAGAGCATGGATGTTGGGGGCTAACTCCCCCAGTGTGAGCCTTCCCCCGCTCAAAGCAGTCTGGCCTTGAGCAAGCTCTTGGCCAGGGTGCTTTGGTGTCCACATCTGGGGGTGCCGATGGTGATTACCGACCTCGTAGCAGTGTTGGGAGGATTGGCTGACATAATACATGTAAGGCAGCTTGAAAAAGTGCCTGGCACTTAGTTATTATTTAGTAAGTGTCCACAGATGCCAAGTTTGGAAGAGAAGACAAAGGTGTTAGTTAAATGAGAAATGAAAATGCTGTTCTGTTAGGATGACAGTGTTTAGGTTTCTTTTTAATATGAAAAGTCCCCTCTTTTGTCATTATGTATTTTAATAATCTCAGGACACAACAGTTGGAGGTGCTAATACCATTTTTTTAAATTACCTTAATTTAATATTTATTTGAAATAAAATAATGCTATATTCAGTAGTACAAAAATTTAGAAAAAATGTTTCACTTCACATAAATTATATTCTGAAAATTAATCGGAAAATGCATTACTGTTGAATCTTAGATTTCCTTTAAATGTTGAGTAGCAGTTAGAAATGTGATAGCATTAGTGTGCTAATATTTTCCTTGCCTGTAGATGGCACTATAATTTTAGGTATCTGTTCACTTACTCATTTTCATTTATTTATTTAATACTTCAGCCGTGTGTAAGAAAGAATCACAAATCTTATTTCAAGTCACCATAAAATGTATTCAGGTACTGTTCATGTGGAGAATTATCCTGTATACCAGTAATATTTGCCATGTTAATTTTTTTTCAGTTTAAGGAGTTGAATATGCTTTGGAGCAAACGATGACCAGTCACCTAGGCTTTTGCAGTTTTCCTGAGGTATTTCAGGCCTTCAGAAGGATAATCTTTGGATTAGTTTTAATTTTCAAGGTTGCATTTGAAACTGAGCAATGGTGCCTCAGGATCGCTAAGGTTAAAACAAATTGAGGACATTTTACTAAGATAAAAGCACTTGAGCTTAGTAGCTGAGTTACTTGCAGGTAATGTGCAGCCCATGCTTCAGGTAACATTTATGGAGGGTCTGTGGGCACGTGCACTCTTCCCCTCTAATCCCGAGTGCTCGGCCTGCAGGTGGATAGTGCAAGTGAGAGACCGTCTGAGTGCTGTACTGACCGAGTCAAGCCCGACGGGGCGGCATGTGGTGGGTCTGGACGGTGCCTCCCTGATCAGCACAGTTTTCATCTCCCTGTTTGCCTCCTGGAAACAAGTGTGTTGGTTAGTGACTTCCATGTTCACCAACATACCACCTGCCATTGTATAACAGGCATATTGTAGCCTGTCTTGAAAGAAACAAAATTCCTTCTGGGATTGTGAGACCAAAAGAAAAAAAGAAATCCTTCAGGAAATCACCAAGTCTATTTTGGGGTGTTTTCTAGAATAGTTTGTACTTCTTTCAAAGTCATTATAGGTCAGAGGAGATTAGTTTTGAGGGTATCTGTCACAGTATCAAAGATCACTGAACTACAGTGAGAGACTTGCTTCTTTTCCAGTTCTTTTTCAATCCTTAAGCCATCATCCTGTGTAAGACAAGGAGAAAGCTGATTAATCGAGCTCACATGTGTCACTGACACTGGCAGGTGGGCCTTTTTAACAGACAGTTCAGGCCCTGCACTCAGGATTGGTATCAGGTAGCAATATCTAACTAGAATTTAATATTTCTTTTTTAGTTGCATTTATTTTTCCAGTTACCTTTTATTTATGGCAAGTAATCCTGGTTTTCCACTTAAGTGATAATGTTTCTTTTAAAAATAAATTTAATCTTAGAGAGAATCAGTTTAAAGGAATATGGAAACACTAGTATAGATATAGCAGTAATTATGACAGCAATATATGGATGGTGGAGGTCTGGGAAATGCTGGCATAGCTGAGAGTGCCTGAGCTCAGAGGGGCTTTACTGCTGCCTTAGAATGTGGCTTTAGTAACCCACCCATTTCTGTTGTGATCTCAGGTTTGAAGCCATGTTAGAAACCATTTTTCAGTCCAGGATAGTATTGTATCAAACAAAATAATGAAAAATAACACAAATTCAAGGTACTATAAGCACATTACTGATCTTAAAAGTTGACTGATGGGGACTTTACTTCAGAAAATCTTATGAAACACTAAAAATAGTGTTTAATATGTAGTAAATGCTCAATAAATGTCAGCCAGTGTTATAGTTAGTATTATGTTACTACTCTCTGATGAAAGTTTTACAAATGAATGTTTAATGACTTCCCTTTGAGATATGATCTGTTCTAGCATAAAGTAATTATAATTCAGCACATTTGGATTTATTTGTTTTTTTTGTAAGTGGAAATAACTATTTCTAAATCTGGGAATTCAGCAGTTCATTTAAATTAAGATCTTGAAGAATTATGTCCGTCAGTGTTCCTCAATATTTTCCACCTGAGAACTGTCATTAAGAGACCAACAGAAAAGAAAGCCCCATGTAACACTGCAGTTTTCTTGCATTAACATGAAGATAGGAAGAGAGTGAAGGTAGATATGGTAAGGAAAATAGGCCTTTGTCAGTTTTTTCTCTGTTTACTTCTGAAATGTTTGGGTTCTTAAAAATGTATTTATGTATGAATCTTACAATTAAAAACTTTGAAGAATACTTAAGTCTCAGAAAGGTTAAGGTGAGACAGTTGACAGATTATTACTGGATATTTTCAGAAAGGTTTGTGTTAATGCCTGTGCTGTGGGTTTTGCTTCCAGGTTCAGAAAGATCTGCCTTAAGAGATAGCTTGATGTCTTATACTATACTTACACTTGTAAAATATGCAAAGCCCTTCTGCTTTCCACATTTTGTTGGGCCACAAAGCAAAATGTCAAATATATGACATAATAATTAACAAATATTTGTGTGCCCCTTACGTTTAAAGCACTCTTTAAGATGCTATAGGGAAAGACAAAAATAAGCCGGATACTATCCCTCCTTTGCGGATTCGCAGTGTCATGTCCTTTAAGATACCATTTGATTTGAAGTGCCCCCTGCAGAAAAAGTATGCAGACTAAATGGCAGAGAAAAACCAGCAGCCTCTTCCCATTTCGCTGATGGCTCGCATATGGCCAGTAATAGGTTCCTTGACTTCTCACCACCTCATCCGGAACCTTCCAGTGATACTCATACTAGTGTTACAAACATTTTGAGATCTCCTCTTAAAATGTGCTTTGAAACAACCCGCCTGAATGCTGCTTTCTAGAAAGCTGCTAGTTTAAAGAATGGGAAATGGTGTCAGTGGAGTTAAATTTTGAGTAATTTCAGTGTGGGTTGTCAGGAATACTTTTAAGTAAAGACAATGACTCTCATCTTCTTAAGCAATTCATTTCCTCAGCAACTGTGAGGAGCGAGCTAACTTACCCTGTCTGTGTACATAGACTGTCTTATTAAAGAAACATTTTACTCATGGAAGGAAGTCAGGTAACTCATGACATTTAGATTTAGACATACTGAAAAATACTACAAAATATAGGGGATATTAAGTTGTCTTTTCTGTCATCAGCTTTCTACCCAACTCAATTACCAATACAGAAATAAAACCCCTGTTACAAGGAAGAAATCTGACCATGGAGTCAAAACAAAAGCTATTTGGTTGGTTTTACAGGGAAGAGATCAAAGAGCTGGTCACTCCTTAACTGACAGTGTTTGAGCAGCAGAGTGCAGTGGGGAGCACACAGGGTCAGGGAGTCCATTCTTTATGCTTTTATTCCAAGTCATCCTTTTCTGAGAAAACTTACTGGCATTTTCTTAGGTTAAGTTAGGATTCTGAATTTTTCACCACAGTAGGGTTTTAATCTTAGCTAATTATTGTTTCTACCCCCACCCCTGGTCATAAAGGACTGGTGTTCTTTTCTATAAAGGAAGATGAAGACTCTTTCTATAAATAAACTTTATAATTTTCTTAGGTTATTATAAAATATCCGTGTATTATAATGGATTATAGGGAAACTAATTTAGGTTGAATTTTTACCTAAAATATTTTAAGGGATGTGTAATAAATTTTTATGTTACATAAATAATAACAAGGTACGTTTCACATTTAGGAACCAATAGAAAAATCTGGGAAGCAGTTTTTCTGAATTCAAAGAACATTGTCCCAAGGCATTGCAAGAGAAAACTTAAATTTCCTAGTGAAGCATTTGATGAGTGTGTTTTTATGCACATTATCTCTTTCATTTTGATTGAGATAATTTTCTAACTGGCATCCTCCATTCTTCACTCTAACCAGTCCATCTTGTATACTACTGTCAGTTACCCTCCAGAAATCTGATCTTATCTTGGGTTTAGGTCATTTCATACTTCAGTGGCTTCCCAGTATCTATGCAGTAAAAGTCCATATCCCAGACATAACACATAGAAGCCTGCATCGTGACTTCAAATTACCTTTCAAGTGCCATCTGCCACTTAGTCCATAATATATAACTTTTGTTTCAGCTCTGTTTGTTCTTTCCCAAATAAAGCAAATTCTTCCATGTCATGCACCTCAACTTCCCATTACCATTGACAGAATGTCTTTTCTACTTAAGTTAAATATCTGTGAAATCTATATGTGTATAACACTTTGTATGTTTCTCTACTGTCTCATTGTCATAATGCATTATACTTAATTTGATTAAATATCTGGCTCATCTACTAACAATTCAAGGGCCTTCATCTTTGCACCACTGCTGGGTGCCTTACATTTAATACACTTAAAAATGCTGGATGAATACTGTGAACACACCTTAGCAAATTTACTTGGTGTGTGTGTACAGAACAAGCTCTCAGATAGCATAACTGTTCTCATTTTACAAATGAAGTTTCTGCAGCTTGAAGAGGTTTAGTAACTTACTGAAAGTTGCAAAGAGAGTGTAACCTAGCTCTTTCTGGCTTTAAGGCCCATGGTGATGCTTATTTTGCTCTGCTGATTCCTAGTATAAAATGCCTTAGTTCTCCGTTTTACTGGACTAGTGATTATTTTATTTCTGCCTACCTCTGCTTTACCCATATATTTCTAGTACTTTCTGACATTGAGGCAAACTGGGGGAAGACTTACTTTAAGTGACATGAGAATAGCCACCAGTCATTGAGCATTATGTGCTAAGCATTTTATATCTTATCAGTAAGTACATACCTACAGGAGAAATACTGTTATTATTTTCATTTTATGGGCAAGGAAGCAGAGACAGAGTGCAATTAAATAAACTTGGTAAAGATGAAACATCGAGCCAGAGTTGAAACTCAGATCCTTTTCTTACAGAACCCAGAGTCCCTTAAGCCATGACCTGGGTCTGAAAGGAAGGGGCAGTGACTCCAGTTGTGCCATAGAAGCCAAACCAAATGTTCTCTTGAGGAAGTTGATTTATCCCAGGTCCTGAATAAGTCCAAAGACAATGACCACAGAAGAAAGCGAGGCATCATGAATGAGAGCCAGCAGAAACAAGAGAGTATAAATAGGCCTGCATGACTTCAGGTTCTAGACATGGGATCTCACGTTTACTATTTTTAAAGACATGAAAGACAAACTTGAAACTATGCAGGGAACAAGAAGCTAAAACACAATTAAGCATATTTGAGAAAGAACTTTTGACTTTCTAGAATGGAGCAATGAGATTAAAAAAAAAATACATAAAGGAGACATGGAGGACAGAATGAGAAACTTCAAAATACATTTAACTGCAATCTGAAGAAAAGGAGAAAATAAGGTAAAGGCAACAGTTGAACAGATAATGGCTGAGAATTATCTGGAACTAATAAGACACTAAAACATGGATTTCAGGAGTCCAATGAATCCCATGCAGTGTAAATAAAAAATAAGCTACCCTGGTAATAATCATAGTAAATATGCAGGACATCAATAGTAAAATGAAAAATCTTACAAGCAGCCAGAGAAGGATGATCCTCAAGGAGTGATTAGAGCGATAGCCAATGCTCCAGAAAAATGATGGGGTATGTTACTTGAGAAAGTTTGCAAGCAAGTACTGACTGACTAGAGGAAATTTTTTTAAAAAAGAACAAATGCAAAACCATACCACACAAAAAACCCTCACTTAATCAGTTTAGTTTGCATTTTAGGGCTATATTAAAAAAGAAGGAATATTAGCAAATATATGTATATAAATGTGACAACCTATATTTATTTCCTTTTGTGTTTCTCCTTTTCTTTCTTTTTGGTTCATGACCCCATGCTCTAGTCTGCATTTGACAACTGACTTGGTCAATTCCATTGCTACAAAAAGCCATAAATGGTTGGTTTCATAGGATATTTCTGTGACCTTTGTACTGATGGTTGCTTAGTATTCCCAAAAGAAAACTCACCTAGGAGACAGCCTTCAGCTTCAATGCGTATTCTCTTTCACAGTGAAATATACCCTTGTGCTTATAACCCCTCCTAGCTCATCTAACTCTACTAGGCATTCTTGTCTTAATGCTCCAAGAAAAGCTGGGGGCTGTCCTACAACTTTCTCTGCCTATTTCTGGAATGTTAGAATGCTTATTTTATCATGCAGTCACTTTCTAGATGACAGTATTTTGATAATCAGTTGAATTGCTCTAGTAATTGCAGTTGAATAGAATGTCTCTTAGAGCTATTCCACATGTATTTAATAAGACAAATTAGAGAATTTAACATGTTAGATCCTTGCTTACTATTTTTATAATTGGGTTTAATGTCATCCAAGAGAGTAGATAAAACAGTAAGTTTTATAAGATACGAGTTAATACTTAGGTCTCTGCCAAAACACTTGAGGTGACTGCTGATATGAATGTGGTTACACAAGTGAGCTTCACCCTCTGCTCCAGGGAAATCATACAAAAGCAGTAAGGAAAACAACAATTGCAAACAATATAATAAACACACTTATAAAGTACATGTAAGAGCTACCAAGAGTAGCTGAGGCCTGAAAAAGGTTGCACAGTAGGAAGCGGAAAAGAAGTGGCAAAAGGATTCAGTAACAACAGATCTCAAAAGCAGCAAAAAGCATTTTTTCTGAAGATGATAGGCCTACCCTAAAGAGAAAAAGTCATTATCTCTTTGGATAAGACATTGACTAAGCAAAGCTGATGGCAAAAACTGGGCTGAGCTTGGTCTAGGGCTAAACAAAGCATTGCAGACTGATACCTTGTATTTGCAGAAAGCAAAAGAGGGAATCTTTGAGTGGAAGATTGTCCTAGCCTCTCCCTCCTAACCAAGAACCTCCTGTAAAGAGGTGGACCAGGAAAATACAACTCATTCAATACTGAGCAATAAACGAAACTGACACAACCTTGATACAAAAGTGCTGTAGAAAAATGTGAGAAAAAGCAAAAGTTACCAACAAGTTACAAAAAAGTAGTCATAAAGAAGATAAAAACTGATTTTTTTTTTTGGTAAAGCAATCATTTCTGTGAAGGAAGACTACAAAAAAGAAATGGAAGAAGTAAAAGAACATAGGAAATATAAGACAAGACAACACCTGAGATAGCAGAATTCAAGGATGGTACAGAAGATAAAAGCACAGCCATCAGAGAAATGAGGGTGAACTTACACATGCACACCCAGGTTAACAGACAAGGAAAAATACAATAAGGGACAAAGAATATGAGAATAAAACTGAATTCCCCCAAGTATTTGAAAATTTAAACATACACACATACCTGCAAGGAAAATAATAAAATGTTAATGGCTAGGATATAAAAGGATACAAGAGACCTTTAGTTTTATGGTAACAAGAAAATATAGGACAAAATAAAAATTATATTCCATGCAATTATGTCTTGGATGCCAGGAAGGCTAGATGAACTGAGTTACTACAGTGAATCAAATTCCTCGTAGCTAAGCAGAGAGTCATAATAGCTTCCATATCTAAGGCTGGGTAAAGTCAACCTAACTAAAGGTGTCGGCCAACCGCACCTCAACTCAACTAGAATCAGAGTAAACAGCCTTTACTAACAACCAAATAAGAAAGGAACTTGTACTATTTGGGAAATAAAACCAAACAATTATACTTAATGTTGGGAATGGAATTTTTAAAAGTAAGACATTCAATGAAGTAAGAAAATAAGATTCATGATGAAAGAAAACAGTGGTGAAATATAGAAGAATCCCCTAAGATCAGAAAAAAGACAATGATATCAATAAAAAATAAATAAAATAAAGTACACAGAGTAAAACGCAAAAAAAAAAAAACAATGATATCTGCACTTACCACTTCTATTATACTAGAGGACCTAGATAGTGCAATAGCACAAGAAAAGGAATACATAAAATTTGGAAAGGAAAAAATTTTTGTTCTTAGGAAAACAATATGATGTATATAGAAAATTTTACAAAGACATCTACAAAAAGAAAAACAGCTAGAACTAATGACTTTAGCTAGTTCATGACTGCAAGGTCACTGTATAATAAAGTCAGTGTTATTTCTATATAATAGAAATGATAATTGAGCAATGAAAAAATTTAAATAATACTCTTCAATAGCATAAAAACACGAAATGTTCAGAAATATATTTAACAAAGGCTTATATGTCTGCTACACCATTTACAACATTTCTGAGAGGGGAAAGAAAAAAAACTAAGAAAATGGAAAGAGATGATGTTCATTGACCAGAAGACTCAATATTGTTAAGATGTCAGTTAACCCCAAACTGGAATGTAGATTCAATTAAATACCAATAAAAAAAAACCCAGCTGTTTGTGTGAAAAATGATACCAATGATTTAGAAAACTGTTGGGCAGTTTCTTATAAATTAAAAAATACCTTATTATTCAGGGGTCCGATTCCTAAGTGTATGTCAAAGGGTAATAAAAACACGTCCACACAGGAATACAAAATGTACAAAAATGTTCACAGTAACTTTATTAATACCCAACAATTGGAAACAACCCAAATGTCTATAAAAGGAAAATGGACAAATTGTGGTCAATTCACACAATGGAATAAAAATTTTAAGATACATACAACAAAATATATGAATATCAAAAGCTGCACTGCATGAGAGAAGCCAGAAGCAAAAGAGAGCATGTACTTGAATTCCATTTATATGAGGTTCAGAGCAGGCAGATAAGCCACAGTAATACAAATTAAAACAGTGGCTGCCTCAGTGTGTATATGTGTGTTGGGGGGAGGGGGGAGGGGCAGAAGGCAAGGGATTGGATCCAAGGGAGGTTTTTTTGTGTAAAGGATATATTCTGTATCTTGTTTGGAATAGGGTAGCTGAATTTATAAATTTGTCAAAATTTATCAGTTAAGATTTATACATTTTACTGTATGTAGGTGATACTTGAATGAAATATAAAATGTTTGTGGCAGCCATGGAGCTCTTTCACTCAGATATCACTTCAGGAGTGGTCCTGCTGTGAGGCATGCAGTTAGTCTCAAGCTCTAGTACTTTTAGGATGCAGCATCAGAGCTAAGGACTTGCTGCCCCTGCAACTCCAGCCAGTGACTTAGCATGTCATGGGGATTAAAGCCTGGTCATTTCTGCCCAATGAGATACTCTTCTAATGGGGAAGAGTTTTCTAGAGCTCCCACTGAGGACTGCCAAGATGTTTTCAGAACTGCACTGCAGGCTTTCCTACCCAACCGTCCTTGCACTCCCTGTCTGTCAAGTGAGACCTGTACCATGGTCTGAAGTCTTTATGGACCTGCTTCTCCATTTCACCTTTACTTTCACAGTTTCTATCTTAGTAAATCTCCTGCATGTTTCACTCCATCCTGGCTTTTTACACAAACTGTTAATTAAAAAAAAAAATCAGTGATTGAAATGAGCAGACATATGTCATATCAATGGATTTACATTGGCTTAATTCCAGAGAAAGTTATTTTTTTCAGAAAGCAAACCATTCTTTATACCTTTATGCTGGATCCAGCATGCTCACCTGAAGCACATACACTTAATGGCTGAATATAAAGTGACTAAAGGCAAATGCAAACAGCAGAAGTCATGATCTCAGTATCAGGTTAGAAGGAATTCAGTCCAAAACACATTTAGAAGCAGCTTGGGATCCCTAATATTGAAACCAGATGCCACGAGACAAAATTACAGGCCAGTGCCCCTGATACAAAAATCCTCAGCTAAGTATTAGTAAGCCAAATTCAACAATACATTTACAAGAATCATATACCATGATCAAGTGGGATTTAATCTAGAAATGCAAGGATAGGTCAACAAATCGGTCAATGTGGTGCCTTATTAACAAAATGGATAAAAATCATATGATCATGTCAATAGATGCAGAAGAAGCTTTTGACAAAATTCAATTTCCACTTATGATAAGAAGTCTCGACATAGTGGTTATAGAGGGAACATACCTCAACATAATAAAGGCCATAGATGGCAGATGTACAACTAACATCGTAGTCAGTGATGAAAAGCTGAAAGGTGTTCCTCTAGGATCAGGAACATTTTTTAACTCAACCGGAAGTCCGTGCTGGAGCAATAGGCAGGAAAAATAAAAGGAAATCATATTGGAAAGTAAGAAGTAAAACTATCCCTGTTTGCAGATGACATGATATATATATATGAAGACTCCATCGAAACTTAGAAAAAATGAATTCAGTAAAGTTGCAGGATGCAAAATCAATACATAAAACCTGTTGCATTTTTATGCACTAATAATGAACTATCAGAAGGAGAAATAAAGAAGATAGACACATTTACAATTGCACCAAAAAGAATAAAATGAGAATAAATCTAACCAAGGAGGTGAAAGACCTGTATATTAAAAACTACAATACATTAATGAAAGAAATTGAAGAATACAGAAATGCTGTGTTTGTGGACTATATCAATATTACTAAAATGTCCATACTACCCAAAATAATCTATAGATTCAATACAATCCCTATCAAAATTCCAATAACATTTTTCAAAGAAATAGAACAAATAATCCTAAAATTTATATGGAACCAAAAAGCAATGAATAGCTAAAGCAATCTTGAGAAAAAAACAAAACTGGAGGCATCATGCTCCCTGATTTCAAACTGTATTACAAAGCTATTGTAATTAAAACAGTATAGTATTGGCATAAAGACAGGCATATAGGCCAATGGAATAAAGAGCCCAGAATAAACCCATGCATATATGGTTAATTAATTTATGACACAGGTGCCATAAATATACAATGGAGAGGAGACGGTCTCTTCAAAAAAATGGTGTTGGGAAAGCTGGACAGTCACCTGCAAAAGAATAAAATTGGATTGCTATTTTACATCATACAGAAAAATTAACTCAGAATGGATTAAAAACTTGAACATAAGATATAAATCAAAGAACTAGAAGAAAACAAGTGGTAAGCTCCTTGATCGAGGTCTTGGCAATAATTTGAAACTGATGCTAAAAACAAAAGCAAAAATAAGAGAGACTACCTCATACTAAAAAGCTTCTTCGTAGCCAAAGGAAGCCACCCACAAGGTGAAAAGGCAACCTACTGAATGGGAAAAAATACTTGCAAATCATTTATCTGATAAGGGGCTAGCATCCAAAACATGTAAATAATAAATCCAACTTGAGCTAGTAAACAACCCAGTTCAAAAATGAGAAGATATGAATGGCCATTTTCCTAAAGAAGACATACAGGTAGCCAACAGGTACATGAAAAAATGCTCAACATCATTAATCATCTGGGAAATACAAATCAAAGCCATAATGAGATATCACTTCACATGAGTTAGAATGGCTATTATAAAAAAGACAAGAAATAACAGGTGTTGGGGAACAAGCGGAGAAAAGGGAACCCTTGTGCACTGTTGGTGGGAATGTAGTCACTGTGGAAAATGGTATGGAGATTCCTCAAAAAATTAAAAATAGAATTAGCATATGATCCAGCAATTCCACTTCTGGGTACGTATCCAAAGAAGATGAAAAGATTAACTTGGAAAGATGTATACACCCCCATGTTCATTGCAGCATTATTTACATAGCCAAGACGTGGAGACTGAGTATCCATCAATGGATGGATAGATAAAGATATATTTCGGCACACACGCACATACACAGTGGAATATTATTCAGCCATAGAAAATGAAATCTTGCCCTTTGCGACAACATGGATGGACTTGGAGGGCATTATGCTGAGTGAAGTAAGTCAGGGAAAGACATACATTGAATGATTTCTCTTCAATGTGGAATCTAGAGCAGAAAAAAAGAACCAAACTCACAGATACAGAGAACAGACTGGTGGTCACCAGAGGCAGGGCTGGGAGGGGAGAAGTGGAGGGAGGAGGTCTGAAGGTAAAAGGAGGAAACAACAGCAAAGCAGGGTCAGAGGGAGCTGAAGATTTTCACTCTTTCCTGAAGTGAGGATACAGCAAGCCTCACAGCCCATTGAGGAGGCTTTCATTTCATCTGATGGCTCGGGTGATAATGTCTAATATACGCCTTCCCTTGGACAGAGAATCTAGTCCATTTCCCTGATGTTTGGAAACATGATTTAGGGCATCCAAAGTTATCCCAAGGATGGAATATTGTATATTAATCTATGACTGGAGGAAGCAGGCCTTTTGGAACTAATTAGGAATTAAATTTCATGAAATGCTGTTTCATTGGGAAGGGAAATAGACAAATTCATCTGCAAGGGCATGCCAGGCACAGAAAAAGAGAATTAACAATAAAAAAGAAGAGGAAATACTCATTTTTGGCAGCATGTAGGGACATTTCAAACGTAAATGACTTTTAAGGCAACTGACAATCTTAAGGATGAAGAGAACTAGAGGAAATTTCCCCTGGAAACAAATATTTGAATATGTGAATCATTCTGTAGTTAATTTAATAAACCTATGCGGATCTGCCAAAAATATTAGTATATTTCTGGATCCAGTCCACTCTTTAAAAAGCTTCCTTTAATAACTAAAATATATGTTTTGTCTGGGAAAGTTTATAACATCTGGTTTAAAGAGTTTTGCTTAATAATTTCCAAAGTCATTCAAATCCACCCCCACAGCATTAATTTCAGTTGTAACTATATCATTTATTTTCTGATGATGTGACCGTGCCTCTCACCTGTGAG
>JAQQAC010003801.1:32115477-32155455 GCA_029783875.1 Phataginus tricuspis | reverse complement strand
CTTTCACTTTCTATATAACGGCGTCTGCGGTTTACAACCGCATTATCTAATTCTAACTTTTGTAAAGCATCTAAAATGTCCCCAAAAGGTTTTGAGGAATTATTAAGCATATAAACGAGGGCTTTTCCTATATCAAATCATTCTTTAGAATTGTCCTATTTTGAGCAAGCTAACGCAGCCATTGCTCCACTTTTTCTTCCTTCTTTCATTGTTGGGTTAATTATTCCTTTGGTAACATAGTCAATTATGGTAAAGGCTTCTAAGGTTCCTGGAACATCGAGGCCTTGACGTGCTCCTTGATTAAAGCTATGAAAATTGGCGTTCACAAGTACTACCAACAAAAAAAAAGATTAATATCTTAATTCTTATTAACCACAAAAACATCAGGCCCCAGAGGCCAAGCAGGAAGGACAGCAGATTGCGGAGGTCACGCCACCCCGCCTTGCCAGGGGGCATAGCCCCGGGAGGCACGAACCCCTGGACTGACAGCTTCCAGAGCTTAACGCTTTCCATGCTGCACAGTCGCCTCTGGCACGGGTGCGGCACTTAAGAATTTATCAGTCCTCTCTAATATTTTATGTACAACTGTAGTTACATGTTTTTAGTCATAGTGTATCAGAGGGCTCTCATAAATATTTTCTTATTTGATCCTCAGAGTGTAGAAGTCATCATCATTTTAAAGATAGAGGAACACATTAAAAAGTTATGCTTTGTATGGATTAGTTCATTTAAGAAATATTCATTGAGTGCCTACTGTGTTTCAGGAGCTTTTCTAGGAGCCGGAAACAGTGACGTACAGGACAGGGAAGGAGCCTTCTAATGGGAGGTGGCACAAAATAAAGGAATAAAAAAGAGACATTGGAATGGTAGTATTAGAGAAGAAATAAGTTGAGCAATGCAAGTAGAGAATGACTACAGAGAGGGGGTCAGGGAAGGACTCTGGGGGGGGGGCGACACTGACACCGAGACGTGGGGAATTAGAGCAGCCATGGGACAGCCTTCAAAGGTGGTGCCAAGCCCAAGGCAGTGGGCAGGACCTGGCCCGGCATGCTCAGGGAACAGAGAGAAGGTTAGTGCTACTGGCAGTGGGTTGCATGGTATGAGATACGATTCAGACCGGCATGAGTTGGATCTGTAGGGCCCTACAAGCCATGGACTCTGTATTGAGAAGCTGATGGGAATCCATACAACTTACTTGGTGTGAGTACTCATGGATGAGGATTCTTGGCATTAAATATAAAATAAGCAAATTGTGCTTAACCTTGATTTCAGAAAAAACACTGACTCAAAGGAGAAGTTGAAAGTGATTTTCTTACAATCAGGGGGAGTTTCCCTTGGGCCTGTGAACCAGCTTAGAGACGCTGAAGGTAGCCTCCATCAGAAATGTGGGGGTGTGGGGGAGGGAGGTGGAAATGCCAGGAGACACTGAGGGTATATTCCTCAGGCAGCTTTGAGAAGGCTTCTTGTCAGGGGAGAAAGGTTGTAATCCACAGCTTCTGAGTTTGTAGGTTTAAAAGCAAAGTAGTGTCAGATCTTTAGGGGAAAAGGCCAGTGATTCTAAGTCTTTAACCTGGAATGTCGTAGAGAACGGGAACAGCCCTGTGTGACCTTGGGAACCGAATGTGGGGCGCCTCTGCCGGTTCATCCCCAGGGAGTGAGCTCATGCTCTCGTCATGACCTGAGGCTGCCCATGCAGGGGTGCGTGTCCCCGGGACAGGAGCTGCCTGTCGGACTGGCCCTCAGTAGTAACACTGTGCAGCAGAAAGACGCTCTCTCTGCTTCATCCTGGAAGACAGGATGAACCTCTTTTCTACTGGGTGAAGCCAGGGATTTGGGGGAATTCAGGGAAAAGGAGAAGCCCAAAGCGAGATGCCCAACTTCCTACTAAAAACACAGGGATGATCCCAAACAATTAACTGGAAAAATAAAAGAAGTGACCTGATGTGCACCCCAAGTTTATGCAGCATTTGAAAATGTTACATATGCCACTGGTCTCAAGAATTTTGGCTTGTCTGGGTGATGAAAACAATATTTATAGCATACAGAGCTAGGTGAATTATTTGAGATTCAGTAGCTCATTCAGGGTCACAAAACCAGACTAGCTCCAGAGTCTGTGCTCTTAATCCAGTAGTATTTTTTGGTCTAACTATTAAATTTCTTTGTATTGCTGTTCTCTTTACTTGGCATACCACTTTTGTTTGCTTTTGGTTAGTACAGTCTATAGTCAATCATTTGTACCGTGGTCAAAGAGTAACTAGGAAGTTGTTTAAGTAACTTACGTTGTGTGTGTTGAATGAATATGCATTTGAAGCTGTTTGGTCTTTCTGAGCCCACTGCCTTCTGGTGTCCAGGGCTGCTTCACTTGAGAACCCTCTGTAGAGACCCCCTATGGTAGTTATTTGATATTTGGTTTTTTTTTTTTTGGCTGCCCTGATAATATTACCCTTTCCTAATGGCACTCTGATTACTCTTTTCAATCTACCTCTCTTCTGTTGTGTGCAGTCTGACATGAATGGAGATCCAGTGCTGGGTTTGCCCCTGCAGAAGCTGAAGTTCTTTGGCTCTTCGTGCCAAATGCTGCTACTGACCTTCCCCAGGACTCTCGAGTGAGGCGAGTGGCGTTGACTGTGGCTGGTCGCTTGCGCTCTTGGGTGCTGACTCCTGAGCGTAGCACCGACTGACGGAAGGAGCTGTTGTTGATACCTGAGCAGGTGTGTTGTGGTTCTGTGGGGTTGGGAAGACCTTCTGGGATTATCTGGTTCCACTTTTTCCATCCTTGTTCTTCAGCTCTTCCTTAGGGCGTATAGCTGCTCATATCGTTATGTTTTCTTTTAGTTAGCCAGGTTGGGTTTCTGTTGCTTGTGACTAAAGAATCCTAAGAATACGTAGGCCATGCCAGGGTCTTCTCTAACTTCCCATTCCCACAAATACATCCTTTAGGGAGATAAGTCCTACTAGGAAAATAGGTAGCTAAGCTGATGCTGAAATAATGAGTTTCAATGGTGGAATGTGTTATTTCTGCCAGATACTGTTTGCATGTTCATAGGAAATGCTCTAGTATTAGAAGTAATGTTTTGGTTCCCCAAAAGTTGCCCAAGGACCACCTGAGTAATATTTGTAACAGTTCTAGCACAAAAGATACAGTGTTCATAGTTGACTCTTTTGGTAGGAGCTGAGAGAGCCGAGAGATTAATGGTTCAATTCCTTTAACAAACTAATGATTTACTAGAGATAGTGATTTTCTCCCATAAATTAAGAAATACCTCTGTTGAAATCTTGAAAATACATAATGAATTTGCAGATGTTTCAGCGAGAGAATAGAGCTGACCCAGGGAATGAAAATGCAGAATATCTGTGAAATATTGGATATGATGACAGAGCCTAAAAATAGGCTTTTTAAAAAATCAAAAATGATACCAAAAAGAGTGAATATGAGTTATTCAGGAAATCCCAGGATACTAGGATGATGCAAATGTGTCCAGATTTAAAAATCTGTTAAGAGGTAGTAAACCTTTTGTCTCCTTATGAGGTACAGAATAAAAATATATCTAAGGCCAAAAAGAAAAGAAAAATCACAAATCACAGCTATGCTAGATGTTGTTAAAGAGAATCTAGCATATCTGAAGGATGCCCTCACCTCTGTAGCGCTGATAAAGGAAGCTGGCAGGAGCAGGTAAGTGGATCAGATGCAGAAATTTCTCGAGACATTTTAGCTTTATATCTCCTCAGGAAATACCCTGGCATGAACAATCGTCCAAGCATACGTAAACTGATGAGGGGAAATGGCCCTATTTCCATGTCATTAAGAGATATACTACCAATAGAAATTTGTTTTTATATTTACCATTCATTTATCATTTGTGTATTCATAATAATCATAATGATAGTTTAACTCAAAACTGTTTTATACTTAAAGCTTTATGATCACAGGAAATAAAAAAATGAAATCTCAATTTATATTCATATTTTTATGGCAAAAAAGTGTGGGAGGGCATTTGCCTTCCTCTGGGTCTGTAAGCCAAGAGCGTGAGAAGCAGTCCTGCCTTGAGCGAGGAAGGCACATCCGGGCCGCCAGGAGCAGGCGGGGGTGACAGAAACACGGGACCCAGACTTGTTGTGCCCAATACCAAAGAAACACAAGATGGGGAAGGGAAATTACTTAATTCAACAACGTTGACCATGTATCAGAGCAAAAGTGAATGTGCACTGCCGTGGGGGCTGAGTCTTCCCCAGGCTCAGAGGCCTGAGACCTGACACTTTTTAGCCATTCACCTCAACTGTGTTACTAAAGACAGAGATTTCTCTGCTTGGTCTTTCTTAGTTGACATTTGTTATTCTAAAAGAAATTATGTAGGAAAGGAAATGTACGTCTACTTTAGTTTTACTCTTGCAGAACAATTCACCCTCCCAACTTTACCTTTTGATGCAACCAAACGTCACTGTTTTTAAAAGAACAAACAAGCCAAATGTATAGATGTTTAAAGATTTTGTAATACCAACTGTTTCATTAATCCTAAACTCTCCGCTCAAGTATCCAGTCATCTTGAATTATGAACAGCATTTTCAACAGGAAGACACATAATTACATTACCTTTAATCTAGGCATCTGATCAAGGAGTTTCCTTTCACATTTGGGCAGGAATTTCTATTTAGATTACCAGTCAGATAGATGCCCTATCATCTTTTCAATCAAGCTAACAACTCTTCAATCAGTTAGCAAAAGATATCTGAAGAAATACAGGAACATACATTTTATAGGTGGGAAAGATGGCAGGCCATGACAGGGAGTGAAAAGTTCTCATTGTTTCTTTAACAGATTAAAAAAGTAAATTAAAAGAAACACGCTATAATTCCCTAAGATATAACTTTCAGGGCTAGAGCAGTATGGCACCAGTCTAAAACTTAATTCGCAACCGATATCAGATGACAGAGTTGCTTAAATACTCTCATATGTTTATTAAATGATAATCCCCCACCTTTCTTTAGCTACACTGATTCTTTTCTTCTGAAGTACTACATCTAGGAAATTTTATATTCAAAATCAAATTACACAAAGTGTGTATCTCTAGCAGTTCCTGGTTAGAATACAACTACTCTTGCATTGGCAGACCATGGCGATAACTGTGTCCCTAGACCCACAGACCCCGAGTCGGGGACCTGATATGAAGGGGCATGCAGGTAGACTGGGGGTGGACATAAGGCTAGTTTGGGTACTTCTCTAAATGTTTTAACACTGTGGTACCAAGAGGTAAGCCAAGGGTCTGCTTCCCTGCCTCTTAAACCTTAATTAATTCTTTATGTCAAGGCCTGGCTTTTATTGAAGGAATGTTTAAAATACAGAGATGAAGTGTTTTCTTTTCTAGATGAAATTCTTTTAAGTTGTTATTTAAGTAAATATTGCTATTCTCCAAGTAAAATAATCATTCAGGTAATTCTTAGCTTTGAAAAGAAATTTAATTATCAAGGACAAAAGCTCCCTCTTTTTGTTGAAAAACTAAATAATTTTCTACTGTTTCCTTTAAAGTGGAGGCCTCTCAATAATGTCCAACCGTCAGTAATAAAACTGGGGTGAACCATCAGTTCTGCACACATCATCATTTTTCAGGATGATTGCTGAATAAGAAATAAATGCATTATATCATTAACTTGCATCTAGTAAGTGCCCAAATGAGCATTATGTTATGCTGCGTGCTGTATCGGGCAAGTTAAATAGACACAGGTCCTAGCCTCTAAGAGGAAATCACTCATATTTATCAGATAGCAGCATGATGTGACCCAGGGAGCACTGCGAGAGAGCGGATTTGATTGGTAAGAGTGTCACTAAGTGACACCCCCTTTGTATGACCCTTAGGAAAGCAAAGTGAGGAACTGTAGGCATTACTCTTGTCTTTTGCCTACATATTCTGATAATGACTCTAGAACCATGGTAATGTCACTAAGGGATACTCTAGCCACTAAAAAATACATTTTAGGCAAATTTTTATTTCATCCAGTTAATCAAGCAGGTTATAGAAGAAATTCCCAAAGAGTTGTAAACTTATTGTTGTTGGGCAACTGCATCCAGGGACTTTCCCTGAGCATTAGGTGAAACCTCAACCTGGACAGGGGAAGGTTCTTGACTCTGAACAGAAAGAATTCTCGAACAGATCAGAGGAGTGGAGGGAAGGAAGGAATTCATTAGAGCGAGAGTGGCAGAGGGTGGCAGCAGCCCTGCAGGCAGCAGAGAGCAGGGAGGAGCAGAGGGAGGAAAGGGACAGTCACTGAACTGCTCAGCACAGGGCAGATCCCCCGCCAACTCCTGAAGCCAGGGTCACCTGGCGTCCAGTGTCTGATTAGTCTGCACGGAGTGGGAACTAAGCCCCCACCACCCCAGGATTTGGGGGATGCAGAGCACTGGATGGAGTGAGATTACATTCTGAGAACTTCCCAAAGGCAAAGAAAGGAGATTTTCAAGCAGGCGCTAAAGAGCATGATCATACAGCTGCCGTCCCATCCAGGTCACCCAGGAGACGGGAAGTTGCAGCCCAAATCAAGATCTTAGTAGCCCTTCCCTACTTGTCTGAAGGAGGCCAGAGAGAGAAGACTTGTGCCTAAGTCTAGAAAATAGAATGAAATAGTGGAACAACAAAGACCCTTACCACTGAAAGAGCTCAGGGACAAAATGCGGGAAGTTGAGCAGTGAGAGTCTTTACAAAAGGCAAAAGTACACCCTCGTAGAAAGGGGGATACAGGCAGCCTCAGAGAGGAGGCGCACTGAAAGCTTAGGGTTCATCTCTGAAGGCTTTCAGGAACAGGGCAAAGGGTGGGGTAGGGTGGGGGCTGGGGGACGCAGTCTTGACTTGTGCCCTCCTGATGGCACCTCCAGCAAGAGGCATGGTGTCGCCATCCATAGTCAGTCCCCTGGATGTTCTGTAAGATAAACTTAACACAAGGAATTGCTTGATCCTGTTCTTCTCCAAGACAGTGGAGGCCCTGAGCAGAGGGTCCTGCTATTGAGGACTGCTGGCCCTGCCTTAGGATAGGGTCGGTCGTTGATTAATTACCATGAAATGTTAGGAATCTTACTTCCCAACTCCCTGGTGTTTACAATGGAATCTAGCCTAGCCTTACGATGGAGCCCCTCCTGTTCTTACTGTACTATTTATATCTTGGCATTTTTCATCATAGGAAAAGTTAATCATGATGGTTGTCCGAGGTCCCTACCCTGCCTCATTATCATTACCTAAAATTACTGTCAGGTGGCACATGAGAGAACATTTTAATAGTAATATATTTATAGTAATGCATATTAAAAGTGATTTTTGTATTTGCTCCCTAAATTTTGATGTAAAATTCCATTTTAGATGAGTTTATTTCATTTAAAATCATTATTATACTTTTAAAATATTCTAAGTGGCATTCAGATATGGAAACAGTCATGAAGGTAGAAAGGAAGATAATGAACTTGGGAACCACTGGGCCGGAGCAGGAGCTTGGCAGACCGGTAGCAAGAGGATAACACCAAGCACTCTGGTTGGTTTTGCATTATTCATTCACATCATGCAAATATCAAAGAAATGCAAAATCTCACATTGTGACATTCAGTTGCGAAGATCGGTTCTGTAACTCATTTCTGTCCTCCTAACTCTCTAGATGCCGGCCCAGCGAGCCCCAATCTTCTGTCCAATGATGCTCGGCAGGATTTCTAAGTCGTTTCGACCAAGTGCTCTGTTCTGTTCATTTTCCCCCTACACTCAAAGCAATAATGTAGGAATACAAAATTGCTGAAATGCTATTTTACTGAGGAGATTTATTTTCACGTCAGAAAATTTTCAGCAATTCATGTCCTTTAACCTGACCTGGTTTGGTTAACAGGCAGTTAGAAGTTATGACCTATATTTTAATTTTACTATTTACTTATTTTTTCTATGCCTTACATCCAAGTAGATTTCAATTGTAAAGTTGACAAGATACATAGTAGGCTATATTGTATAAACAGACTGTGACTTCTATATCAAAAATTTACAGTAACCACCAGTGCAGTATTCTCCAATGACTAATCAATGTGATTCAGGATTTCAGTCTTTGTTCTCAGAGCTTCCTTAACCCAAAGTAACTCACGTGTGGTGGCAGAGAATCCCCGCGGGTCCTCAAGAGCCCTCCCTTTCTCCCTAGTTAAAGAGCCTGTGACATTTGGCGGGACACACAGATGCCCAGGATATAACACACCCTCACCTCCTACATGGCCTGACGAAACATAGGACTGAATTCTAGGTAATAGCATGCAAGCAAACCCTTCCTTAAAGATAGCTCTCCCACATTATTTTACTCCTTTCTTGGCCTGTTTTTCCCTCCTTGCCTTTTGGAATGCTGGTGGAGCTGCCGATTTGGACCACAGGCAGACCTTGGGGATAGAAACCCATGCACTGAAGAGCCTGATAGGAGGAGTGTGGTTCCCGAGGACTCCGGTGAACAGTTTCCCTGCAGCATTGCACTGCCTGCTCAGAATTTTACTTGAGGTGTAAAAACCGATCTCTTATTTCAACATTGTAATTTGGGTTTCTTTCACTGGCAACTGCACTTTACCACATCTCACACATGATATTGCACCAGCTGATTTCCTTGGATGTTACTGCCAAATACTGAAATCCCTCTCTAGCATGTATGTCCTCTTGAAAAGTCTCAGGATAGATAAAGACCTTTGTACAATATTTACAACATGTATAATGGCAATGAAATAATATTTATGTCTGTCACTGAACTACGCACACCTGAACTTACTACTGCTAGATACAGAAAAAAGCAGCAAACCACTCAATGGAAACTCTTACTTGAACATGTTGGGGGAAGTTGAACTCCACCCATGACATTTCAATCAGGTGTAAGTTTTTAAACTCTCTTTGTTATCAGCTGGCTGATAACTTAGCTCCTTCATAACTTTTGAGGAAAGAAACCCAACATTTATGAATAAATAAAACAATCAGGTCCAGAAACATGTCATGAAAAATAAATAGTATGACTAGTTGAACCATCCGTTCACTTATTTATTCAGTGAACATTTATTAAACCTTTCCTTTGGCTCTTTCCCATGCAGGTTCATTCATACATGTAAGTAAGAAAAGTCTCTGCCAGGACACTGAATATTTATATTTAAAGAGAAGCAATTGCTGCACTATTGTACTGGAAATGATTACAGCTTGCACTTTTTAACTTTTAACTAAAAATAACTCCGCTTTAGCAAGGCCTGCTGAAAGCCTGTGGTAACAGTGCAGTGAGCTACTCACACCATTCTGCTTCCCTGGTCAGAGGAAGGCCTCAACAGCTATGCCACCATCCTGTAACTGCCGATAGTTTAATGTGGCATCCATTCCACAAGTGCCCTGCGTGGGTGTTCATCAGTCTTTATGATCAGCTGGATCGGGCACCTGGGAGAACTTGAAGCTATGCTAGGAGACTGAGGCCACAGACTGAGGTTCTGGGTAATACAAGAGCAGAAATCCAGTCCACAGAACTCAGCAGCAGAGGTTCAGGTTCCCATTCGAAGGCTCTGAACACTAGGCATGGGTCAGCAACAGTAAAAACGGCGGGACTTATTACTGAACTGGGGAGTCTGTGAGCCTAGGGCTTCCTGTATGTTCCCAGGGTTAGAATTTGTGCCATAGCAAGAGACTGGCGTGAAACTTCAGATGCCCTTGGTGGAATGACATGTTCAGAGAATGAAGAATAATAAAGCAATTCTTGATGTAGGGATCAAACTCCAGATATGTTAGACCTCCTTGAGCTAATTTATGAGCACCATAGAGTTTTATCAGAGCAAGACCATAAAGGTTGTCAAATTAGGGACCCTTAAGTCAAAAGGTTGACCAGTTTAGTGGAGACCCTGGTGTGACATTGAGTCTTTGGTAGAATGAAGTATTACAGGTGCGTCTAATGTCTCCCCAAGGATAAAGCATTGTCTGTGTTTCTCTTGGAAACCTGAAACAAGGCACTTGGTTTCTCATGTGAGAACATGGAGCTTTGCTCTTCAGGCTCTCGGCCTGATAGCCAGACCTGAGAGGGAAAACCCAGGGAGCTGAGTCACACTGAGTCCAAACAGCCACTATGAACGCTGTTACGAGAAAAAGCAATGAGGTGCAAGACAGGTAAACACCCAGAGGCAGGCTCAGGTCTTCTACAGACACTGAGCCACACAATTATGCCAAAAATCTGCTTATTTATCTTGATGTGGGATTGCAGTCTACCTGAATTCTCATAGACATTTCTATCTTACCCAGATTTTACCTACTCCTGAAATTCCATCATCTTTAACACAAAATAAAATCCTACTTCTAAAATTTACGTTGATAAAAAGAGACAGAGGTAGGGTTTTTTTTCCCAATCCATATATACATTGTAGCATGAACTCTAATCAATGATAGGTGTGTGATTATTAACAAATAAATTTCAACTCATTTTGCTGTAGTGAACACAGAAAAACAGTAGTTTGAACAAGCAATAGATAAAGAGATAATGTCATAAGAAGACCAATACAAGATTCCTGAAAAGAAAAAAGGAAGAAGAAATCTAAAGTTAAGGGGTAAAATTACAAATGGGCTTTTAGACAAGCAGCAAGTGCCTCAGGCAATGAAGAATGATTGAAGGCTTGAATCAAAAACAGATCCAACCAACAAGAAACATATTTTGTAAGGAAGGACAAATATAATGGCTCGAGGGGAAGACAGGGGGTAAGCGACGGGAGTGAATGTGAAAGCCGGACCAGCCGTGCGGCCCCAGAGAGGTGCTGGGGGGAAGATGAGCTTGCAAAGCACAAAATGAATGGAAGCTGACTTTGCAAGTCAAGCAGGAAATTTCAAATTAATTTCAGAGTCTGATTAAGGCAGTAAAATGGTAGCTGATATATAATTAGCTCCCTTGTCTTTAATAAAAATTCTCGAGGTGGGAAGAGAGGAAGTTGGCAAGGAAATGAACAAGGAGAAACTCCGAGAAATTGACAGCTGGCTACACAGAAGAAAGCCCAAGTAGGGAAAGACTTCAAGCTGGAATCCACTCATCCATCACATGATTTAGAACCATTGGTATGCAAAGTACTGCAGGAGTGGGTGGATGGGATTCAGACCTCAGTTCCCCCTCTTAGAGTGTCACCTCATGCAAGCTCTTGGCTTCCCTGAGCAAAATGGTCTAGGCCTACACAGTGCGGATAATAACATATACTCGGTAGAATATTATCAGGATTAAATCCAATAAATAGGGCTAAAGTGCTATTTAAATAATACTTATTGAAAAAATAGGAGACATTTATTGTAGAATATTTTTAAGCAGAAGAGGAAGCTACTTTAAGAGGTTGTCCTATGCCTACAGGGAAATAATGAGGGAGCAGGGACTCACCCAAGACAATCCAGCTCGAGTCCATGATTCTAAAATCCTTGGCTGGCTATACTGCCTCCATCTGAGATTAGATAGAAGGTGCAATCTAGCTGAGGGGAAAATATGTGGAATACTAAATAATAAGTCAACAAAAAAAACAAATCATAAAGGAACTCACAATCCCAGGCTAGCTGAGTTTTAGAGAAAGGGAGGTTTATGCTGCAGTGTTCTCAGAAGAGCTCCTAGAAGACAAAGACTTGAGTCTGCTTATAAGGATGACTGGATTTGGACAATCAAAATGAAGAATAAGAAGAGAAGAAACAGCAAAATAATGAGGCTAAAAATGCAAAGCGTGGATGTTCCTATGAGTGAGTCCATTTATGTTAGAGAAAGAGGTAAAAATTAAAATGTAACAGAAATTTAAAAGGCTGTTTACATTGTATTGAAACAAAATATCTGCAAATCACAATTCAATTACAACATATAGAATATAGCTCAAAATAGTTTAGTATTTCCTATTCGAGGGATGGTTAAAATAAATGAACTGTGGTATATATTACCAGAGACCAAACCCAATAAAAGAAAATGTCAGCCAAAATAAACAATAATTTTTTTAAAACAATTTTATACTGAGACAAAATAATACTATTAGGAATAACTGTTTTTTTTTAAATATTACTTCCTCATTTTAATGCTTATTTCAGTTTAAGGATTAACAAAATTTTATTCAGTTTCAGAATTGTTTTTTTCATTGGCCTTAAAAGAAGTTAGGAAAAGAACAATTAAATCTTTAGATTTTCTACTGTTTGAAAAACTGTTACATCTTACCACACATGGTCTTGCAAAGTATAAAAGCTACATTATATCATCTCTACTTATTTTGTAGGTATTTTGAAGACACTAAATTGTGACTTAAAGGGGAAACACAAATATAAAATAGAAAAGAGGAATCTGTACTTACGTTTACAGAAGCTATATGGTGCTTCTTAAGGAGCATAAATGCAGAATAAGCTCCCCCCTTCCTCTCTCTGCAGCCCTTAGATTCTGCAGCTAGAGAACATGACCATTACCCATGATAAGTATGATGGGTTCGTCACTTAAAGGGCGGGACACACAGGAGAGACCCTGGAGCTTAGTTAAAGGAAAGTTCTACTTGCAGTCTGAAATAAAATGAAAGTCAAATCAATGATTTTTTTTGTTTTTTAAAGTTTTTATTGAAGTGTCATTGACATATAATCTTATATTGGTTTCAAATATACAATACAGTGGTCCAAATGTTACCCATATTATTAAATCCTCACCCCAACTAGTGCAGTTACTATCTGTCAACAAGAAAGATGTTGCAGAATCATTGGCTGTGTTCTCCATGCTCTACTACCATCACTGTGACCAACTTAACATTAGATGGAGAATTTTTGTGCCCTTCTATCCACCTTGCACTTCCCACCACCCCAACCTCTCCCCCCTGGTAACCACCAGTCACTTCTCAGTGTCTGTGAGTCTAGTGCTGTTTTTATTCTGTTTGCTTTGATAAAACCAATAATTTTTAACAATGAAGTTGTATAAAAGATATAAATATAGAATTTGTGTTATTTAAGCAATGGACTCATTTTTATAAAAAGACTATAAGAAGCTCAATTACACACACATACATGTGCACACACACACACACACACACACACACTTCATTAACCCAACCCTATACTTTATACCTTTCAAAATAGTTCAGTTGATCCCCCCATATACAAAGCAGGGTTGTCAGAGTATTATTCCATTTTACAGCATGTTTTCAGGAAGATAATGGGTCACAGATGATGACATGAATCCTCATGAACTATTTCCTTATAAAAAGAGTTCATGACCCTTTATGAAAAGTGATTTTATCATAGAAATAGGGAATAGTGAAGGAGATCCTATTTCAAAAATAAATTTTCATCTATTTTGACATTTGAATGGAATAGCATTTTTTTCTGATAGTAGATATTTAAGACAGAAGCCAGTGTGTAGCTTGATTACAGATGTTTAAATTAATGTGAAGCATGTGTTCCAAAGAAGGGAGATGTTTGAAAGAGATAAGTTACCTTTATCTCTTTTAGAATACCATAAATAGTGGTAAGAAATCTGTTTCTTTGGTTTTCCTAGAACTGTGTGACCTTGAGCTGGCCAGCCATTGTGTTTTCTTATTGCCAAAGAAATTATTCAGATTAATAATCAGTGAGAAACAGATTCTTAGAGGCTTTAAAACTTTTTCAGTAAGTGTAGCTCTATAGGTCAACTTGTGACCATCCATCTTGTCAAGATTATCCATGGGCCCCTATAATGACCAGAGATTGGTCACCATTTGTGATTTTACCTTACAGCTTCATGACTTTCCAGCCCTTTTTAAAATGTTATAATAGCTTTCCTGGAAATTGGTGGATCCGTTCCACTTCGTCCTTATTTCCCACAGCTATGCCAAAGGTTGCGATTATATTGCTAAGCTTTAATATCTTTGTTGCCTGCCTGGCATATGGGTAATATATTTCTGTTCTTGGGCTGTCTGGAAATTCACCCATTTCTCTTCATCCAACCCAAACCCAGCTTCAGTGATGGCACCTTGGCCACATGCCAACACTTGCTTTTCCTCATTCTTGCCTGGTTATTTGTTATAAGGAATGTATCTTATGTAGTTTATTAGGAAAATGTTACCAATTGTAAAGAGCTAAAGCTGTAATTAAAAAATGTGCTAGTGAAGAATCTGATTGTTTATTAATTGCAACTAGAAAAAATTTCATCATGATTGATAGATTAGAGCCAAATAATGGAACTGGTGGGGTTTGTGATAGGACTTTGAAATAAAAAAGCAAAGTTTTCATTTTATAATGCTTTTCAGGTTTATGTATAAGCCATTTCTGATCCTTACAACAACTTTGTGAGTTAGATACTTTTATAAACTCCATTCACAATTGATGGGTGTAGTGAGGTGGGGCAGGGACCTGGAACAAGCATCATGGTTGACTTTTCCTGCCTCTGATGAAAAATGCCAAGACATAAACAGTACAGTAAGGACAGGAGGGACTCCATCATAAGGCTAAGATTCCATTTTAAAAACCAGGAAGTTAGAAAGTAAGGTTCATAACATATTTTGTGGTAATCGGACAATAACTGACCCTATCTTAAGGCAGGGCAATCAGTCCTAAATGGTATGTTCCCACTGCCTGAGGGTCACCACTGTCTTGGAGAAGAACAGGATCAAGCAATTTCTTGTGTTAAGTTCATCTTAGGGACTATCTAGAGGACTGGATGGTGACATGGAACCGGAGACAGACATCATGAGACCACACCCCAGCCCATGTTCCGCTGGCCCTTTATCCTTGAAAGCTTCAGGAGACAGAATCCTCAGTCCTTAAGCACACCTCCTCTCTGGGTTCACCTTCACCGGCACTTTCCTCCCCTTTAAGGGTGTATTTTGCCTTAAATAAAGACTTCTTGCTGCATGCATTTTGTCTCTGTGCTCTTCCAAGCTTCTTGGAAGGTTAAATAAGAGACCCATTTTCCCAATGGTAAGTGGCTTAATTACTTTGCTATTTCATTCACTTTTCTAGACTTAAGCACAAGTCTCTCTCTCTGTCCTCCTTCAGACAAGTAGGGAAGGACTACTGAGATCTCTGATTTGGGCTGCAACTTCCCGTCTCCTGGGTGACCTGGATGGGACGGCAGCTGTATGATCATGCTCTTTAGTCATTTGCCCGCAAGTCTCCTTGTTTTGCTTTGGGAGGTTCTCAGAGTGTAATCTCACTCCATCTAGTGCTCTGTGGCTCCCCCAAATCCTAGGGTGGTAGGGGCTTAGTCCCCACGCCGTGCAGATTCAAGCAGACCCTGGATGCCAGGTGGCCTGGCTTCAGGGGTTGGCGGGGGATCTGCCCTGTGCTGAGCAGGAGTCCAGTGAGCTTCACTCCCTCCCTCTGCTCTTCCTTGCTCTCTGCTGCCTGCACGGCTGTTGCCATCCACTGCTACTCCTGCTTTAATTCCTTCCTTACCTACATTCCTCTGACCTGTTCGAGAATTCTTTCTATTTGGAGTCAAGAACCCTCCCCTGTCCAGGTTGAGGTTTCCCCTAGTGCTCAGGGTGAGACCTGCCCAGATGCAGCCGCCTGGCAATGGTAGGCTTAGGAGGATTAAGGCCTTGCCCTAAGAAATACACCCAGTGAATCGCAGAGAGGGCCTCAAATTCTGGTGTTTGACTCTTTCTATGACAGCACGCCTGCTTCAGGGGTTAACAGAGAGGACATACGTTATAGTACAAGAGGAGAAAGAGGAAGAGATGATATTTAGATTCCGCTGAATATCTAAATTTTGTCCTTTTTTATTTTGCCAGAAAATATCTCTTTCTCATCTAAACTATTGCTAAAATGTATTATTTGGGGGGTTGGAATGTGGTTTCAGGCTCTTCTGTCCATCCTCATTAGAATGGATTAATTTATTACAGTTGTTACTTCAATTTAGCCAGTTTGGAAGAAGTAGGGCTTGTTAGCGTTAAGAACTGAGAAAGTCAGTTTTAATAGGAAACAGGGATTTGCCTTGAAGGGGGTCATGGAGCTGTGACCAGGAAGGTTGGGAGAGAGAAGACTGTGGGAGTTGAAAGGGTATGAAAAGGGACGGGATCCTAGACAAGAAATCTGGATGGAAGTAAGGCAAGACTAGGGTTAGCAAAATGATACTCTGGTTCAATTTTCTTTCCTGCCTCATTCATCTTGTCCTGGTTCTGCTTGATTTTCAGAAAGTACTTGTCAAAAGATAGGGTTTCATGGTGGAGAACTCCTGTTCATGTCTGTTAAGAAAACAGTCTGTTGCTGTTAAGATTGACAGGGGTCGACTGAGGCGGGTGGGGAGGGAGAGGCCGTGGCTGTCTCTTGTGCTTTGTTCTATCATTAACGGGAAATAGACACTCCGAACACCTCTTGTAAATACTCAGATTTACCTCCATCAGGCACTGTAGGCACTACTATGGTATCCTTTATTCTGTCTTTATACTATGAGTATTAGGAACCTTTCAAAGAAGGCACCAGCATTTTTACAATATGTTTCAGTCTACAAAGGCTTACTGGATTTGAAATTAGTGAGCTCTTTAGGATAGGATTACATGCCAATGTTCTTATCTGCTTTCACAAATCTGTTCTTCACAGTGACCCAAAGGGCAGCTGGACATTTTATATAGTAAGAGAGAATTCTTTGAAAGAATGGCCTCATGTTTGGTGAAGAAATTTTACCTAAACTGAAATACAATGAAGGAGTTAGATATTCTATTTCAATTTAATAACCTCATGCCCTTTAGAACATGAACATTTATTTAAAAGCCTGAGCTACACCCTTCCAAGTAGACTAACCTTTCCATACAAGTTCTTCCTCATTCACTGAGTTCTTTACTACTTAGAAAATTTCAATTCCTTTATAATTTATATTTACTTGATAACAGGATTATACAAGAACTAAAGATAAATCAAACTAAAGAATAAAGAATATAATTTTTTATTAGACAATGACTTTAAAATATTTTTAGAAAGCTTTGGAAATTTGAAATAATTATCCTAAATTTTGGTGTTTGATTTTTTCTAATTTTGTGGGGGACTAGATTATTAATGAGTAGGCCATAAATTATGAGGCGAGTCAATGGCTGTCTGGGATTGTAATCTGTAGACAATATGTAGACTATGTGGGATTGTAATCTGTAGACAATAAGGTGAAATGATTTGTTTGTAAATCCAACATGTATTTTACCATTTTGTAAAATATCCTCGCCTGATTGTAAATATTGCTTTCAAGGAATTTACCAGAATCCTGTATACTAAGTTTATAGATGGTTATTTGCATATAACATTTGCTTCTTAAGCTGAGGACACATTTGGACTTTAAAATATTCTAGCAATTTGGAGTGAGGCAAAGAACACCTGCTCTCCTCATCCAAGACAAGCATTTGACAAATGCAAAACTATTTCTCAATGTTTTTTTTCCCCCAAAGAGTAAGTTAATTTAAATGTTTTCCTACTACTTAGAAAAGTCAGACTTTTTCTAGTATCTCAGTCAGAATTCTTGTGGTCCCTATTCTGTACTCTACCCTTAATTCTTGACTTGTACATTCATATATAGTTTAATTCAAGTTATGTGACTACCAGGGAAAGGCTCTGGGTTATTAGGTGATTTCAGCTGTGTTCTTACTTTACTTGTAGAAAGGCCCAGGTGGGAAAGTGGCCCTGAGAAGCGCCTAGCCCAGCCCCTGTATTGTGTCTGGAGCTGAAGCCTTGGTGATGGGCTCGTTTAGCTTTGAAGTGTTTGAAAGAGCATAATACGTGTCTTATTAACCTGTCACTCATCTTGTACATTCTGAAAATTATGATCTATCTTGGAAGCAAAAAAGTGATCAAAAATTTATAAAAAATGAGCAAAACAGAAGTTAAACTTACAGATATTTTCTCTTTTGAATATTGTCAGTTATTTTAAGAACAGTAACAGAACTCATTATGATCCATTGAAATTCATTTAAAATGTCTCAATTCAATGGAAGGTAGAGTTAGACACAATTCTAATGAATCAACTTCAGATAAATTAAATCAGAATTTCCGATGACATACTAGCATATATTAAATTTTATTTTCATACTAGTTAATTTTTTGGTGATAAACACTTACAGTAAAATGGTAGGTGATATTCCACCAACTTAAAAATAAAATATTTCTTTAAAGCTTTACACAGCAGTTATTTATATGCAAATTATTTTGCTAAATAAAAATATTACAGATGTTAAGTTGAATAGAGTGTCTATTTAGTAATATATTCAAGCAGATCTACATCATGTACACAAGCAGTAAATTCGCATTCCTTTACATTTTTCTCAAAGGCTGCACTGAAACTGCACTCCCTGCCCCTTGAGTTCGTGGAGGAAAGTTGTGGAATAATTGGAGGAGGAAGGGAGGCAGAAAAATAGTGATTAGGAAGCCAGAGAGATGAGTATCATCAAGGTCTTCCAGGCAGCAGTTCCAAGCCTCAGTGCATGTTAATAGTGTTAATGCAGCAGAAAATAAAGACTTAAGAAGATTGCATTGCATTTGGCAACTTGAAGTTCATTGCTGACCTTTTGAAAGCAGTTTGAACAGAATGGTGTGGTCGGAAATCAGTTTGCTGAGGCTGAAAAGCAACTTGGGAAGTAAAAAATGAGAGACAGAAGATGAGGGTGATTTTTCAAGTCTGGGCGGTCAGTGAAGCGGGAGGGTCGCAGAGGAGCTTAAGGGCTTAGGGGGGGTTCTGAGGAAGGAAGGGAACAGAGCGTGTTTGCATGTAGCAGGGACAGGTTGGTCAGGAAAGAAGGTGGGAAGGGGAAGAGAGTGCTCAGGAAACGCTTGTTGAATGCGTGCGTGGCCGTCCCGCTACTGCTGATGGGGTTACACCAAGAAGCAGCTTCTTTGGACCCTGCTTAATGTTCAAAATCAGGACCAAGTAAAAAGGATTCCAAGTTACAAAAGTATATTTGTGTCCAGTCTTTATTGATGATGCCTGTTCCCTCAAACTATTTTAAAAATCAATTTTCCTCACTCTTTTTCCTTATCAAATTTCATCCAATTGGGAAATATTTCCCATTTCCGATTCTGGGGAAAAGTTTGATAAGATTAATATTATTTCTTAAGTGTTTGGTAAAATTCACCAATAGCCACTTGTGACTAGATTTTTCTTTGTGGGAGGATCTTTATGACTTGTCAATTCATTTAATGGATATAGAAGTATGTGTTTAATAAACATAGGACTATTCCAAGTTTCTATGTCAGTATTGGTAAGTTGTGTTTTTCTAGAAATGTGTCTGTTTTATTTAAAATTTCAAATTATTTGGCCTAAAATTTTTCAATAATTTTTATTATATTCAAATACTGGTAGGAATTATAAATCATTCCTAATATTGGTGATTTGTATTTTTTTTTCTTTTTTCTTGGTCAGTCTTTTCAGAGATTTATAAATTTTACTAGTCTTTTTGAAGAATCAGTTTCTGGCTTTGTTGATTTTTCTTGATTATAGGTTTATTTTGTATTTCATTGACTTTTGCATTTATCATTATTTCCTTTTTTTTACTTTCTTTGGATTTAATTTGTTATTCTTTTCCTGACTTCCTCAGATGGATACTTAGATAACCTGTTTTCAGCTTTTATTTTATAATATAAGTATTTAGATACATACATTTTCCTTCAAGAACAATATTATTTGTATCCTGCAAGTTTTGAAATAGCTTATTTTCATTATGATTCAGCTCAAAATATTTCAAAATTAAAATTTCTTTGTTAACCCGTGGGTTATTTGGAAGTGTATTCCTAAGTTTCAAAATACTTGGGGTTTTTTAAAATGATTTTTTTGGTATTGATTTCTAACTTAAGCCTACTGTAGTTATAGAACTCTCTATGAAGTCAACATTCTTAAATTTGTTGAGATTTGCTTTGTTACTTAGGATATTGTCAATTTTGATAAATGTTTTATTTATGCTTAAAATATGTATTCTGGAGTTTGGGGTACCATGTTGTACATATGTCAATTAGGTCAGTATTGATAATTGTGTCACTCACATTGTCACTGTCCTTTGTGTGTGTGTGTGTGTCCTTGTTCTGTCACTTGGTGAGAGAAATGTGTTAAAATCTTCCATTCTTACTACATATCTGTTTCTCTTTTTAGTTTTTATCAAATTCTGCTTTATATACTTTGAGGCTATGTTCCTATGTACATACAAATTTAAGTCTTACACCTCTCTGGTGGATTGGTGCTTCTGCCATAATGATGACATGTCTCTGTCTCTAGTAATGCTCCTGCCTTAAAGTTTATTCGGTCTGACATAGCTTTATAAGTATATAGTTAGGTGAGTCTATTGTCTTCCTACAGTTAATGTCTGTGTGGCATATCCTTAATTAGAAAACCCTGTTGGACCTTATGTCTTAATGTGTCTCTTCTGTGCATATAGTTGTTATTTCATTCATTCTGATAATCCTTGAGTTTTAGTTGAGGTATTTAGTCCTTTCACATTAAGATAATGGTGTATTCAGCTTAAATCTATCATTTATTTATTTTCCCCTTCCTTTCTTTCTTTCTTAGGATTAATCAAGTAATTTTTATTGTTCCATTTTTTAAATCTTAGTGTGTAAAGCAAGAGGATGAGAGCTCGCACTCTGTGTTTAGTGTACTTCCATGGAATCACTTTCTTGTCCTTGTATTTTTAAATAGATATTGTAAAAATAAAGCTGTTTTGCTCAGAGTTTCTGAGAAGATACTTTGGACAGTTACCACAGTATTTTCTAGTGTCTTCAGGTGAAATCAGTGAAGGTTACTATTTGGATCATGTTTCAAAAGGATTGTTTCCAAACAAGTAAGGAGTCGTGACAGCTGTAAAATGCCCAGATTTAACCTTTGATTTATCTTGAAGGTGAGAGAAGATTATGAGTAAATTTGGTTGTTGCCAACGAGTCATTAAGATCTGGGTTCCTTTATACAGAAAAATCAAAAGGGTAAATCAAATCAAGAGTAAAAAGGTAAAAAATAGCTACTGTGTTACTTTGAAGTAGATGATTGTGGAATAATGTGCATATGACTGCCTCAACAATTCAAAACATTTAAAGGTCAGCTGCCCCCTATAAGTACTTCTGAGGTGAATATGTAATTATTGGGTATTGGAGTTCATACTTTTTCTATGAAATAGTATAAGGACAATGCAACAAATATAGAAATCTTTCTTTTGTAAGTGCTTTTTCCTATTAGACTTTAGGCAAATTTCCAAAAATACTTGCACCTATCTGAGCAGGGTAGCTAAAGCCACTGCATGTTAGAAGGTTGATTCCTTCCCTCAGTTTGCTTGGACTGCAGAAGATAATATGAGGTAAACAGAAACCTTGATTTATGTTGTTCTCTGCACCCCTGAAGTGTCCAGTTTTTGTCTTAAATCATCTAGTTTGGTTGCAAATTCAGAGGCAGATTGGGTTTAGATTGTAATTCAAGCCTTTTCCCACCTAGACTTTAAATTTGCTTTAATTTCCTCACCTGTTTGTCAAGAGTTCATAAAATATTTATGAGTAGCTGTTTCTGTGAAGCACCCCCAGTGTATTTTATAGTTTCCCTGGAACCAGAGACCCTGCTTCCTGAGGATATTTTCATTCTACTGCTGGTGAAGAAAAGCAATGATATTAAATGGATTATTTCCCCTCCTCCATTATTCCTTCATCCTATCCCCAAATAAGCCCAAACAACATAAACTAAAGTCCCCTAAATGTATGAGATATTGGTAAGAATGATAAACCAGGCAGAATTGTTAAAGAAAAGTCTCTCTAAGCCCCTCAATACTTAATAGACATTAATCTAGCAGAGCTTGTGTAAACATTCCAGATGTTAACTCATCTTGAGCCTTCTAACACCTCCAGGGGGCAGATACTATTGTTATTAGTCACACTTCACACATGAGGAAATTTAGGCATGGAGAGGTTGAGAAACGTGGCTGAGGTCAGACACGTCCAGCTGTGGAGCTAGCGAGTGTTCAAACTCCCCAGTCTGCGTTATGAACTTACTCCGTGTGCAGCAGCTCCGTAACTGGTAAGGAGTTTATTGCATTATTGTAAGTAAAAAATGATGGCCTGTGAATCTTCTTTACAGTGAGTTCTTTGCTTTACAATTACTGTGTAGCACCCTCATCTGTTTCCCTCGGTAGATGGTAAGAAATGTGAGGATAGAAACACTGTGTGATCTTTGTATCCTCTAAGTTTATTAGCAAACGACACAATCTGTATTTAACCATTTGAAATCTGAATGGAATCATATTTGCAGGTGAATTAATAGTGCCCCACTGCAAACCTCATTTGCCCTGATGTAGGCCTCTAACTTCTTGGATTGCCCCCTTACCAGCAATTAGGGTCAGCCTGAGGCCCTGGCAGGAACCTCTCTAGGAAGGGCTGCTCACGGCACAATAGCCTGCAGCACCTGGGCCCTGCCCTCTAGGCCGGCATTCTTCAGCCCAAGTCACTGGTTATGAACGACCTTGACGAGACAGTGTATGCTGGTAACCGCAAGGCAGTGAACGGAAGGAGTAGGGTTGGCTGGCCTAGTCACTAGCGTGCTCGTTCACTGAGCCCTGTAATACAACAGCGAAGAAGTGGGGTCTGGAGTCAGAACAGCCAAACGCAGACCCTGACGCTCTTTACTGGCTGGCGACCTCGGGCAAGCCTATTGTTCAAGGTTTCACACAGAGTTCTCACCTAAAAATGGGAATTCTAGTTCCTACCTCCTGGGATTTCTGTGAAAACAAAATGAGTTAAAGTAAGAAAAGTGTTTAGAGTAGTACCTGGCTCCTAGTATGGATTCAACAAAAGTTCTATATCTATCATTATTATAAATATGATAATTATATTACATAATGTTAAACGCATTGTCCTAGTAGTTACTTAATCTTCCCAGGCCCATGTTTCCTCATTTATAAATAAAAACCAGGAAGCAGGAATGAGGTGGGTGAGGCAGGGTAGGGTTGAAGGTGTGGGGAGGGGGTGGAGGAGGGCGAGCTGTGATCAGTGTTTACCAAGCTTTTCAATTTCACAACCTGTGAGACGTGTATGTATATCTACATATACACATACATGTTGTATTGGGGATCCCCAAGACCACCCATCACCCTTGATGGCTCACTAGAAGGAGTCACAGAACTCAGAATCAAGTCAGCAGCGGAGAAAGGAGTGCAGGCAGCACTCCATACTTCCAGAAATGACCTTTACAACACATATGGCCAACCAGGAGACACGCTGGGTTCTTGGTGCACAGGGTCAGTGTCGGGGGCTGGGCATAGAGTCGTACAGTCGTGAAGCACGCCTGTGACTGACCTTAGCCTTTCCCAGAGGCAGAACTCATATGGCATGGCTGCAGGTCTCAGCCCAGTGAAAGTGGGCATTTACCATAGGTCCCAAGGCCCAGGCAGGCAAGGCCATTTGGAGGAGGTAGGATATTCCCAGAGCTTAGAGGTTCTCTGCAAGGAGCCAGGCAAGGGCCAGTCCTGAGGACCTTTGGATTGTGTGGGGTTTGAACAAGCCAGGCTGGAGTTAACTCGTTCCTGCACATGCATACAGATGCGTTTGTAAATATGCACACACACATATTTCAGGTCTTGGTGAGGGTGTGTATGGGAGGCAAATTATTGAATTATCAACTTTTTAATTTTGCAAATAAAGTATTAAGTTAATAGACTTAACTACTATCATCATTTCATAAAAAGGCTATTTTAGTAGCAGCAAAAGGAGAAAGGGGTCCCTTGTAGAGTAAGAATGTCTTTTCCATGACAAGATATTCACACACACACATACACACACACAGTAAAAATATTACTGAAATATATACATTTATAACATAGGAGCTTATTTTATGGCATTCCTATGTATAATTATTTCCTTGAACAACTATTTGGGAATTTGGGAATCTTTATTTTATTCCAAAAGTAGAGCTTATTCATCCAGCCTTTTCCTATACTTAGTTATCTTTTCATTGTTCAACATTAAAAAATACTATTTTACATAAGAATGGTGATCAAAATAGAAAAGAAAATAATTTTACTTGGAATAATCTGGAGAAAATGAGAAAATCTAAATAATGATTGCCCCAGGCCTTTGGCTACAGTTGGGGCGACTGGTCAGTGAAGGCTGCATGAAGGGGGCTCAGAGTTCTCCCAGAGGATGAGGAGCTTGGTGGGGGTTGGGGGACCAACTACCTCAAAGTGTTCTGGACCAGGAGGATAAAAGGAAACCACAGAAAAGTGCTTGGAAACCACTGGGCTAGGTGAGCTACTTCAAGTTACCTAGGGGAATACAAAAACCCCAATTTTAGACATTGCTTTTAAGAAGCTTGTGATATAGCTTCTTAAATTTCATAAGCTTGAAATTTAAGCCTAACAGGAATGAAAAACTACAAAGAAATTAAATGACAAATGAATGGATTAACCAGATATGAAATTTGATCTGGGCCATAGGAACTAGTAGGGTTTGTAAAAGCAGCAGGAGAGAGAGAAGGCTTTCTAGGCGGGAGGCAGAGCAGGAGCTGAGGCACCCAGAAGGGGACTAACTGTTAATCATGACAATGTCAGTGGCCGCCTTCCTTATGAGCTTAAGTGCAATGGGTCCTGGAGAGGAGTAGAAATAGTATTGACTTCATAGGGAAGAACCAGATAAAGTAGGTCTGGAGAGTTAGGCCTCAGAGTTAGACTGTGTAGGTTTTGAGGAGAATGACTTCACTAAGTCCTTTCGCAGACACATATCCAGGACCACCAGATGCAGACACTGTGCACAGCACCTATGGTGAGTCAGATGTAATCAGTGCTGCCAAATCCTTCACAACTGGCTCCTTGGAGAAAATAAGCCCTGCTTTGTAGCTTTCACTGATTTCTGTGATATAAACACACCCTCCACTGCCAATTTCAAGTTATCAACATGCTGTCACGGAATTCTGAGTTGAGAAGAGATGAGCAGTATCCAGGCACACCGCTGGTGTGTCCCAGCTCATCCATCTTAAAAATGATATCTTAGTAAGAGTCATCTAGCAATGTTGCTCAGGGTAACTTGGCAGAGGGAAGAGAGAGCAGCTCAAGGCTGTTCGCTGCATCCAGACATAGAGTAATAAAGGGTTTGTAGAAGCGGTAGCAGTAGAAATGGGATGAAAAGTGGGTTTTTTTTTAGCAACAAAAACTTGTTTTATTTTTTCCAAATACTGATACAGAAGTTTTCATGTTCTGCAAATAGTGCTTCAAAGCAATATTTCTATATACAGAGCCTTCTGTTCTAATAGTGCATAAACATAGGTATATGCCCACCATGCGGATGGCTCACCAAGGGTTCACCCTGCATACACTCATCACTTAAATAAAACAAAATGAATGGCCAAACCAGAACTGGTTTTGTCAAGGCACTTTTTTTTTTAAATCAGTAAATAGTTTTTTTCCCCCAAAAGAAAACTTAGGTAGTGTACATATTTTGAAATGGTAACAGTAATATTTGCAAATACTGCATAATGGAATCATTGTAAAGGAGGGAATGGTAGGATTTGCAAACACAACTGTGGGTAGTGGAGGAAAAGTCAGAGACTGGTTTCAGAGCACTGAACTCAGTGGACGGGGAGAATTATTATTAGACACAGAATGGTGGGCGTATTAATCGTCCTAACTCTCCACTCCCGTGCCCTTTCACCCTGGCAGCTGAGGCGCTTACACTTCTTTTTCGGGCTTAATGCTGTCCCAGGCTCTGGACCTAATCCTGGCCTTGCAAAGAAATTTCTGAAGAACTTTATGAGAAGCAGCTGTGCGATAAAAGGAACCGAATCCTGGGTTCAGGAACTGAAGGTTTGCTTCCAGATCGGGCTCTCCTCCTTGTGCATGACGTGACCCTGGACAGTTTGCTTCTGGCCATTAGTCTTCAGTTTCCTCTGAAAAATTAGGATCATTATGACTAACTTTTCACTTTCACATGTACCATCTCATTTAATCCTCAGAACAACCCTGTGCATAAGACCATTCAGGTATCATTAATGCGCCGTATTACTCATGAGGAAGATGTGACAGGACTTTGATGACATCCCCAGAGCACATAACTAATGATAGAAACAGGAATCTAGGTGTTTCGACTGCAAATATTCCTGACACTTAACATTTTTTGAATCCTAACTTTGTGCCAGGGATTTTACACGTGCTAAATGCTTTACGTATATTACCTCGATGAATCTCACCATGACGTTGTGAGCTACTATCCCTGTTTAAAGAAACTGAGGTTCGGAATTTAGGGAAATTACCCATATGCAGAGAGCTTTTTCTCCATGACACACTAGCTCTCTTATTTCCCTTTTAAAGGATGGTATATCAGATGTTATAATACAAGCCGAAGTACTTGGTAAGCTTAACTCCACTGTGGATTCCATTTTGTTATTATTTCAGTCTTTCTATCAAGTTATAAAACCAATCCTTCAATCTCATTTGAAATCATTCACAAACATTACAAATATGTAAACAGTGCAAGTAGAGCCCAGTTTTGCCTACCGTATTCTAAGAAAGCCATGCATATATAATGCTGTGTTTTCATAACATTTTAATCAAATTATTTGATTAGAAGGATGTTCTAAACCGAAGTATAAGATTGTGTTTTTGTAACATTTTAATCAAATTATTTTAATTAGAAGAATGAATGCCTAATTAAGGCAATAAAACTAAGATTCATATTAAATTGATAATGCAGTCATAATTTTATGGGTATGATTTGTTTTACATTTTTAAATGTGTGTTGCAGCCAGAATTTCACATTTATTTAAAACCAATGTATTTCTAGGAACTGTGAAGGTGACCATCATTTAAGAAAATTTGGAAAACTGTTTCCAAAAGTACAGACATAAATTTAAAGGACACAATTAGATAGATTCAATTCCTTTCAAGGGAAGTATTTCTAGGCAGTGCCTGAGGAAAATGCCATTTGACCAAAAGCCATTCAGACTGCCAGGATTTAAGAATAAACCTGAAACTATTTCAGGAAATTATATTTAAGTTGCTTAATTATCAGTTTTTCCTATAATCCATTTAAACATAAATCTAAGAAAAATGTACAAGTATAGGCTTACACAATTATGTCTATCTGTAAAATCACAAGTGATTGTAAGTAAACAAATAAGTAGGCACATTTCTTCCTTTTCTTGGGATATTGGGCAAAACTGCTCTATGATAGAGTGCCACATTTGTAATGTATCGCCTGAAAATTCGACCTATATATTGTTATGTCAATGTCTTTACTTAGAAATATTTGTTTCATTGTGCCACTGGAATAGTTTTATTAGATCTTCTCGGTCAGAGTTAATAAGAACTTCTGATGGATAAATAGAAAAGTGTTAGTATGGCATGTTTTACTTTCTAGATACCTCCTGTGGAATGTTGCTAGAAAAAGAAGTCATTCCAATAGATTTACGTGGTTTTCTAACTGTGTGTTTGATCAAATGAGAAAGACAGACAATAATCTCTCAGTGGCTTTGCATCACTGATCTTGGCTGCAGAGTAAAGCCACAACTCCCTTTACCAAGTCTGCTCTGTCTTCTGAGCCAGCATAAGGTGCTCTGGTTTTTATTATACATGTTCTTCTGGTTTTTCTATCAGTGAATAACCTTCTAATTTATCTGATAGTATAGATCCATACAATATCTTCTTTTTCAACATTACACAAATGGTCTAATGAAAACAATAGCTTATAGAAATCATACAGAATGCTATCATTAAAAATAATCTAGTTGTTCCATTCCCCATAAGTCCTTTTGACATTGTTTAAATCTAAACCAAATATTTTTCAGACCTTAAAACCAACTTCTAAAATTGTCAACTATATTCTAAAATATTTCCCTAAGTAATATTTTCTCAGGAATTCAAACCAAAGAACCTATGAAACCTGTCAAACTTTATCCTTCTGACTTCTACCCATATCTCAGGTTGGGTTCCCAGGAACTCAGGAGAGATTAATACGTGGGGTATTTCTTAGGGAGTACTCTTGGGATCAGTACTGAAGAAGGGACGTGACAGAAGCAGGACTGGGCCAGAGAAGAGGCTGAGCTCTGCTGTGGCCCCACTGAAGCCCTCAGCCAGCCCGTAGGGGCTCTGGATCTGGGCTGGTCTTTCCAACTGCACTGCATTAGAGCAAGGAGTTTGTACCCCATGCAGATTAATTATTGAAATGTGGGCTAACCTTGGAAAAAGTGATCTTGGGGAAGACAATTTTCGGAAGCCAAGGCATTCTACCCAGAGAAGGCTATTTGGGGGCCACAACCCCATAGCTTTGTATGTATTTATTCTGACTTAAGTAGAATCTTTTCTTCCCCCTGATGTTCATCAAGAGTGAAGATGACCCATGGCAGCTTTGAACTGGAACTCTTTGCTGGCAACGATGGATTTTGTGCAACTTTTCTCCAGTAACACACGTCTGTCATCATGATTAGGCTGACACTGCTATTGAGATAAAGGAAAAATAAAGATGCGAATATAAAATATCAGTTTATACAGTTTATCACATGAAAATGTCTGGGTTTTCTGGAAAGATCAGTTTGGCAATTCTAGGTGAAAACCCTTCAGGAGCTGCCCCTTTAGGTGAGGCAGGCTCTCCGTGCTCACCACTCAGGTAACACGGCTGTGTAGCCTACAGCTTCTAAGTCTGTAACACCTACTCGGCCTCTCATGCGCTATAATATAAACACCATTCTTCAGCCTGTCCCCCGGCTGCAGCCCTCTGAAGCAGGAAGTTCTCTCCCTCCCCAAGGCTCCAGGCCCTCCCTGGGATGCTTTTCAGGGTCCTCAAGTTCTAGAAGCATCCTGGGGCTCCTCCTAGGCCAGGTCTTCCCAGACAACTGATCTGTTCCACCCTTGAGTAGGGCACCCTTTCAAAAAATCCCTCAGAACCAAAAAGGATTTCTTTATAGGCTTCTGACAGGACAATGGCTCTGCGAGGTGAACATTTATATACCCGTGGGAGCGAATGAAAGCAATTCTTCACAGAATAAAGACCTATTCTCTAAGGTTATTTACCCCTTGGCTAGGATAATGCAGCCCATGGCCCCTACAGGAGGCCCCTCAAATGGATATCCACAAAACAAGGCCATTGTTTATTCTTGGGTGGGCGACACCAGCAACAGGGATCCTGGCTACATGTATGAAAAGACAGGGGCCAGGCAGAGAGGAGAACATTGCAGAGATATGAGCCGACGAGTCAGAACTTAAGTCAACGACCTTCATAGACTCAGTGACCTAATTAATACTAAAATAGTGAACATTTTCTCCAATAATTATCGCTTTTAAAGCTTAAAACTTATGGAGTCCTGCCGGAACATGATATATATATATAGCATTGGAAATTCTCATAAAATTTAGAAAGTACTCATACTCCAGCCATTTGCCGTAGCCTGGTTTTTCATGGCCAGGCAAGACACACTTCTTCCCCCTTAGACGCGCCAACAGGAAGGGAGACAGACCTTCAGGGGTCTTGTTTCATAATACAATGTTATCCAGCAACAGCTGGGAGTGTCTACAGGTGCTCCAGTACAGCCCAAGGATGTCAGTTTTTACACATTAAATTCCTGACAGACTTTTAAATCTAGTTGTATTCGACTAGTTTCCATTATGTTGCTAGGTTTTGATCTAGAAGATTGCTTATCTGTAGTCCACATAAAGTGAATTAAAAACCTTTCATCTCCTGAGAGCAAGATGTGGGGATTATTTGCTCAGCCCCGCCTCTTTGAGGTGATGTGTTCCTCTCACTGGTTCCTGGTAAGGATTCTTTTTTTCCCTCAGCAAATCAGTTCCCTTATCTATTTCTACAAAAAGGCAGGGCAGATGTCACTTCACATTTGCCCAGCGCAAACCACATGGGCTTTTTAGCACGAGCATTTTACAGTATTTTTCTGGGGTTCTCTCTTTATCATCTTTAATTAACCCCCCAAATTGCTAAGTAATTGAGTGACATGATCAAGAAACACAGGCAAATTTTGGCAAGAGCACAAGCTGTCTCTCTCATTTCCATAGACGGGGAACATGCAATGAACGACTGGGGACCATTTAGTCATGGTCTAAATTAACTATATAGTTTCAGAACTTAGGCCAGCCATATTTCCACATTTAAAATTTAAACACAAAATTTATAAGTCTTAGATATTTAAGTCACTATCTTAATGTTACTGTAGGATAGAATGAATATGAAGATGAGATGGTTAATATTTCTGCAAGGCAGTACTGAACTCTAAAACATTCTCTATTATGGTGGCCTCAAAGGAGAGAAGTTGAAAAATTATTTCCCTTGCCTTAGAATGTAGTTCTATTCTTTGGTTAGTTCATATTTAATCTAATACTTATTAAAGCCAGTTTAAAACATGTAGTTAATATTTCACTCTAATTGTTCCCTGGGAGAATATGTAATTTATTTATACATTCACAAGCAATAAAAAAAAATATTTTTTAGAAAGCCACAGTCATTAAAGAATACTGTTGTTTAAAAATTTAAATTATTTCTTTTTTAAGAATTATAGCAATCTGTTGCGTGTATTGACTTCTAAAACTGATTTTTTTTAAAAACAAAAGCTTCAAAGCTAATTTCTTCATCGGAGATTCAGTGTATCAGTTATGACTTTGACATAAATTGATAATCTATTTTTCAATCACTGTACATGTAATACATTTTCACTCTATGACTGACCTGCCGTGTGGAGAAAGGTGTAGAAGCTGGATTCCTAGAGAATTCTGTTTGGCTTGCTGTGTCCTAGTTGAAGTGGCGACCCCTGCTTCCATGATTAACACTGCCATTCCATATCCAGCCTTAGCAGAAAGTGAACTTTTCTGATCAAGTTATCAATTGTTAAATAAATGTAAGGAGTTAAAAGGAAATGCTGAAAACCCATAATTTAATCATCTTAGAACTAATAGTTCTAGTATAATTAAAGGTGAGTTAAATCCAACAGTTCTCTAACATTTGCTTAGTTTAATTTCAAGAGTATGGTCATACTGTGGTTTGTTTGATCACAAAAGCTTTCTTTGTTTTGCTCTAGTGCAGTTTAAATCACTCCCCAGAATATATATTGTTACCAAGGTACAAGCTGTCAGAATGTAAGGCAAAGTCTGTTAAAGCCCCAAGTCAGAAAATTTAAGATATATGCAAGAATTTTGGCTACTGAGATTTACCGAATGAAGATTTCCATACTCTCTTCTTTTTTACAGTGGTACAGACATTACTAGATAAGACTTTTCTGAAGTTTCTGAAATTTTTTGTAAACAGACTATCCTGTGTCTTTCTGGTCTCATTGTACAACAGTCTAGTCACCTACTCTTGATTGAGTCCAAGTTATTTATTTATTATTCCCATTATGATATTACCCAAATAGCTTTAATGACTTAATAACATTGACATGTTTGAGAGAAGATACGTGCCCTTATGTGTATGACATGTAAAATTATTTGAGATTCAGTTCACCTGGATTGTTTTTCTGATTATTCCCTGTGCTTTGCCAACCTTCCAGCACTTTCTCCTGCAGAGTTCGCGGAGTCAGGTAGATCAGCACGTCCGCGACTTCTGTATTGTCCACTCTCACCTTCTTTCCACACATTCAGCATTAAGCCACAGCATGCAGAAAATTTTTGTGAGTGTTTGGAGTCCAGTCTACTCTGAGAGTGAGTGTTTGGACTGGCAGAGTTCTAAGTGGCAGGTCTGTCTGGGGCCTGGGTATTAACTAGTTCTCAAAGGTCCCGAATGCCCTGAACACAATCCTGAAGCCCCACGGGGCCCATGGACTATGGACTCAGGTCACCATAATGAACTTCTTCAAGGGAAGGGAGAGCCGACCTCACCTCCCCGTGAGGACTGAGAGGGTATCTGGTCAGCGTCCTGTAGGATGAAGGTCCTGGACTTGACCTACCACCATGAGCTGGAAACCTGGAGCCCGGAGAGTTCTGATGGGCCTTAGGGAGGCTGCTGGGAGTGCTGATCTGCCAGACCGACTTTCCCTGGGAAATCTCTGCTCCCACGGAGAGAAGGCAAAGAGAGTGGAAGACAGAGATCGTGGGCCGACCACACTTACACCCGAAGAGCCAAATGCTGTTATAACTTGGGGGAACATCTGTGACCTTCTAATCCAACCACCTCATCTTATATGAAAGGCAAAAAGCCCCGGGGTAGTTTGAGATCTGGTGATATATTTTATTCTCTTGGATTTATCAATTTGGGAAAATTTTGGCTGCCTGTGAGATTAGGAATGATAGAGGAGAACAGGAAAACCAAACGGGGAGCCGAATCTATTTTCTTTCACCTCTGAATCACTCCTGCAGTTCTGTAATAAGTGCTCGTACATTTATGTCAACAGTGTCTCGTTGGATGGCAAGCTTAGAGCAGAGGGCAAGCCCGCGAACCTACTGTGTGCAGTGCTCTGTCATTCCCAGCAAAGTCATCATTCTGCAGTGATGGAGAAATAAAGACCTTGTAGGAAACCAATGACCAAGAGTCTACTTTTTGTGACATGTTCCTTAAACACACTGCTACCTCTAAGCTTCTGTGAATTTTCCTCCAACTTTTCCTCCACTTACATTCTTCCCCACATTTTCCTTTCATATTTTCTGCCAAAATCCTGCTTGTTTTTCAGTGTACAAAGCAAATACCACTTCTTCTGTGATGTCTGTTTAAATACTCCTAATAGATTTCCATCTTTCCTGTGTCTGTATCCCCAATCTCTGCCTGGTATTGCATTATTTACATGTCTTCCTCATCTATTAAGTCACAGAGCTGCCTCTGGAACAATTGGGCGATTCAAACGCAGGGCTCGGCATGGGGCAGGTGGAGGGCAGGCCTCTTACTGCTCTTTTAACCAGAATGCCCAGCTTTTCTAGTATATATTGGGGAGAACGAATACAATTTACTTGATATAACTGTTAAACTGCCAAAACCCAGTTTAAAGATCACTACTGACATTTTTGATTACTGAACGGATTATTTTATTAATTCCTATATTGTGTTATGCTTGGAATGAAAGTTTTCCAGTAAATGAATAAACCAATAAGTACCCAATGATGTAAGTTAAAAGAACCCTGTTGCATTTTAGCTTAAAAGACAATGACTACACTCAGTATCGCTGCCTGAATACCAGTCTTTCTCGAATGTTAAACTGGGAGAGTGACAGAGCTCAGATGCTGGGAGTGGGGACGGGGTCAGTAGAATCAGGGCCCTGCAATTGATTTATGAAGAAGGGGGGTGAGATTTTTATGGAGTGGAAACTAACAGATGGTTCACACTTTTTTCCCCTTTCCACAGTTGTCCCTCCCTGAGCTTCTTCTGGAATATACATCCTGTCCTGGCACGAAGGCTAAAGCTCTTGGGAAGATCTGCTGGAGGCATCTGTGAGTAGCACGGGGCTCCTGAAACAGTGATGACCTCAGCGTCTCCCCTCTCCAGGTGCGTTGTTGTGGATATTGTGGGTGATGAGTTTCACTCTTCATACAAAGCTGTCTCTCCAGACATGACTTATACAGAGGCTTGGGGATCCCAGGTGCGCTCTTTAAGCTTCCAGTCTAGACAGAAAGTATAAAAACATGAGTCAACCCCCTCCAAATTCATTTAAATGAATCACGAGTTGATTTCTTCCAAATCCATTTAACAAACCTCAGCCACTAACATTTTTAATTCTTTTAAGAATCAGGAATGGCTTTAAAAATTATTTTAAAGAGCAGGTATGTTTTTAAAAAACTTACTTGTATTTCAACCTGCTTAAACATTTCATTAAAATAAAATGGAGTTATCAAGGATGTACTTCCCTCCTTCAAGTCCTTGATTTAATTTTAGTTCAGTTTAAAATGTAAAACATTTATAAACATATGCTACTGTTGAACCTAGAACTTGACTTAGAAAGGAATTTAGCAGTCATCTAATCTAGCATCTTCTAATACGAGAATTATATATAATTATATAATCCTCACACATTGGCTTTTTGTTAGAAAACTCTCCCTTCAGGAAGCCAGCTACCTTACAAGACAGACAACTTGTTATTCATTGCCGCTTGTCAGAAGTTTCTCTACCAAACCATAGTTTGCCTGTAAGGAACAGGCTAGCACGGATCAAGCCGTGGTCTGCCTCCTGGGCGTCTGCAGGATTCTGATCTCTCAGAGAAGGCCTTTAGCTATGTGGAGAGATGTATCGTGTCCCCTCTTAAGACTTTTCTCTTCTACGTGAAGCAAACATGCTTCAAAACCATTCTTCATGTTTCGCAGATTTCTGGGTCCTTTCAATTCTAGTCATAATCCCCAATTTGCCAATGTCCCCCTAAGTTTATGATAAATGCTTTTTATGACTTTTGTTTTTGGATAAGCTCAGATATTTCAAGGGATCCAAGTACTTCAGCTTTAGAACAATATAAAGATTAAAATGACTTACAAACAAAAATTATTAACCAGTGAATACTTTTTTGATATTCTGTACCATACTTTAATAGGCAAAAAATACTAACTTATGAGTTCCTCATTCTAATACAGAATAATGAAGTATTTTTAACTTCATCTAAGTAAATCTGCCACTGTCACTCATGAAAGTATTTCACCATGTGTCTTTGCACATGGAAAGAACTGCCTCCCTCTGACCTCCTCAGCAAAGCTTCACTAGTTAAGCTTCTTGTCCCCTTGACTAAGAAAGTCCTCGAATTGAATTATTTTCCCCTTCCATCTAATTCATTCTCCTTTCCACCATCAGTAAATAACTTCTCCTTTTTTGAGGGTTTATACCATTTTATTATAGTCTTCCTAGAGTCAGCAACATCATCTATTGATTTTTAAGGCCCTCTCTTTCCTTCCAGAGTGATTTAAGCATTTAGATCACAATGTATTTCTACAAATCTACATATATATATATATATATACATTTACACACACACACATATAAATGTATAATAACTCTTTTCTTACATTGGAATATCAAAAACTCCAATTACTTAACATGCCCATTTTCCCCATCCATCTGCATCCAGCCTAAATAATTGCTGTTTGGACTGAGCTGGACTTTTTCTCCTCTAATTCTCACCAATTAGTTCTAACTCCTGTGGCTTTTCCAAATATTTACAAAGTCTATGCATTCCTACCTCCACTTATAATTCTTAAACTGAAAATGTTTCTGACTTCACATGCCTTATCTTTCTAATTTTAAGACCTACTGAATCTTCTCTGAATATTCATTTAATCCGTGAATTCTTGACTTCCCTTAATATCTCAGCTCATCATCTATTTGATCTTTCCCTTCTCCTTTCAGCCTGCTTCCTACAGCCAGCTATTTCAGTGAGAGGTTGACGACTTTTCTATAATCCCTTGTCCACCAAACTGTCAGATCTTAACTTTTCCTTTTTCTAGTGTCCACTCTTCAAATGTCAACCATCGATACTTAAAACCTGACTAATTCTGTATATTTGTGCTGTTTAATTTCAGTTATGCTATTATTTCATGCAAATAATGTGGACTGAGAAGATACTAAGTGGGCCAGCAACTAATGTGAATGCTAGCTCTTGAAAAAGGAATTAGATTCAGTTCTTATCTTTGAGAAGGTCACAATCTAGTAAGGAAAACAGCTGCAAACAAATAATTTTCTACCCATGGAAATTTGCTAAAATATAGAAAGTTTCAACATTCAGTTATGGTACAGAGGAAGGAACAAGATACAACTCTGGCTAAAGATGAGAGGAAATCTTCAAAGAAAAAAGAAATACTATTTTTTCAGGTCTTGAGTGATGAGATAGTCTGTTGCGTGCCGGGAGGGCCGGGGCTGGTGAAGAGAGGTGCGCCATGCCAGGCAGGTTGGACATCAGGAAGAGGAACATGAATGTGGGAATGTCGGGCAGGTTACAGCCCAGGCTGATGATTAGGGGGAAAGGAGATAAAAGAGAATGACAGAAAGATGGAATTGAGCAATATTGGGCAGGTTTCTGCGCTCAGGAGTTGAGAATTTGCTTTGCAAGCCAGAATTCTCAGGCTGCATTCTGTGAGCCATGGTGTCCATCAGTTATTATCTGTGAAAAAAGGCCTTTATGATCATATAAATTGGGGCAACTCTCTAATACAGCTATTTCATATTCACAAGTTACATTCACATATTAAAAAGTGCTGACATTTATGTTTAAATAAACTATTTAATTTTGTTTAACCCAGTGTCTTCTCACTAAAGTGGATATGATTTCTCCTACCTAGGAATCTTCCTCTTTCCTGCTTAAACGGTGTCCCTGTGTATGAGGCAAACTCTGGGCTCCTGAGCATTTTGAAGGAGTCTTAGAAGTCGAGGCAGGCAATGTTTCGCTGAGATGTCATTTTGAACCGTGAGTGCTTGAAAGCTCGTGTGTGGGTGTGAATCCCAGAGCTGGTAGGAGTCCAGACAAACACGCAGAACCTACTGGCCTCAGGGCAACAGTGAGGCTGCCAGTGTTACACTTTTCCTTTAATTTTCAAAACAACCCTGAGATGCTTGTATTACTGTCCACATTAGCTATGGTGCCGCCAATGAAACTATACCAGTGTTTGGGGACCATAAACATCTTGGGACACGTGTCATAATTTCAAGATCTACTGCGCTTATTTCGTCCCTTACGCCAAACGGCATGCTTGCTGTCAAGCACCGTATTTCACTGCCATCGGCCCTCAGGACAATTTGTTGAGCCCTATAGGCTCTCAAGCAATGTCTGAGAAATGGATGAGTTATGAGGTTTGTAAGTTCAGAGAGAAGAGGTTATATAGGGGTATATTGACTGATTAACTTACCTGGAGAGGAAATTCCTAAGAGGAAAGTAATGTATGGTGAAAAAAAATTAATCGAGCCAGAGCAAATGAAAGATAAGCCTTGGGTAACATAGTTGTGAATTTAAATTTAATGAGGTATTTTTAAGATCCACTGGAAGCTCTATAGGAGAAGTATAACAATAGGTACACTGGTAGTTGTGTTCTGACTTATTAAATTGGAAAGATATTCCAATATCTTGGAAAGAAAGGCATTTAATGGTGAAAATATTTCAACTCCAGGCCCAGCAAAGGTTGCCCAAGGTCTGGGTGAGGGATTAAAGTAAAGACTTAATGGAAATTGCAAATTAAAAACAAACAAACGTGTGTAGAAAATTATTGCAGAACCCCAGTGTGTATTAGTCGGCTAGGGCTGCTTTAATGAAGCACCACAGACAGCTGGTTTGAAAACAGAAAGCTGTCGTGTCAGTTCTGGAGACCAAAGTCCCAGATGTAGGTGTCGCCGAGGCTGGCTGTGCGGGAGGGTCTTCACCTTCCCACTGTCTGCGCCTTGGTATCTGAATATCCTCTTCTTATGAGGACACAGGCCTTAACTGGATTAGGGCTCATCCTCATGGCTTCATTTTAACTTGAACCCCTTTGTAAAGACAGTCTCCAAATAAGGTCACATTCTGAGGTCCTGGGGATTAGGACTTGTATGAATTTTAGGGGGACCCGCTTCAACCCATAGCACAGTATCAGTGATAACCCTGGATAAGAAGAGCGTGAACTGAAAGACCAGTTCATTTAACACTTATTTATTGGAGTCCACTTATGTGCCAGACATGAAATTAGGTAAAGCTGTGTCTTCAAGGGTCTTACAGCCTCTTGGGTGAGACAGATAAATAAGTCACTAATTATAACACAATGCGTTCAGAGTTAGTCATCATTACAATTTACAAATGATTAGCTAAGATAAGAAAGGAAAAGCCGGTGGGAGAAGCTGAGCGGAGTCAGTGAGGAGATCACTTTGGGTGAAGTTGTAGACTTTGTGAGGAAGCTAAGAAGGTGAAATTGGGAAGCAAATTCCAGCAGAGGGAAAATAAGCGTTATTTTGAGTAATGTGAAGTGTGTGGTGTGAAGTGCATGTGGGAAGTGTAAGATGAAAAACTTTGGAGTTCGGAGGGGGTCTATCAACAGGCCATGCACCTGAGAGCGGTGAGGCCCAGTCAAAGTTGAGATGTGACATGGGTATCAGTCCTGCAGGCTTTTTCAAGGATAGCTTGGAAAGAAGGAAAGCAGCACCCAAGGAGATGCAGGTTAGAAATGTTCCATGCGTTGCATGAGAGGCCGGGAGGGCCTTGGTGAGGAGAGCAGCAGATGGAGGGCAGAATTGTGGGAAAGACAGAGGCTGGTATGGCAGAGCTAATGGGATTTAGCGAGCGAGTGTGGAGGTAGCTGGAGGTGGAGGATGGTCCTATGTTTCTGTATTGACTGACTAGGTGGATAAGTTGGTATGGAAAAAAATAGGGGATGCAAGAACCAGAACTGGAAGGAAAAGATACTAGATCCAGTTTTGAACATGGTAAGTTTGAGAAGCTTGTGAGGCAGCCACACAAAGTTCAGCAGAGAGTAAGAAATACATGCTAAGTAGATCAGGGGGTCGAGATGGAGTAGAGATTAAAACTTGGCAGCTGTCAGCAAAAATGTATTGAGTGCCTACTGGACACCAGACAATGCTTTTGGTGCGTATTAGGGCCAGGAGATGGATTGAGATGTCCTGGTGAAAACATGAACCCAGTATGGTGCAGGCTCTAGGAAACGCCAATATCAAGAGAGTAGCAGAGAAAGAGGATCCGATAAAGTAGACTGAGAACAGGCAGCCACAAAGCTGACACCCCAAGACACTAGAGAGCATCCAGAAAGCGGAGATGTTCATCGAATTCCACTGTAAGATAAGTACATGAGTCAGTCAGAGTTCTTTCAGAAAATAACTGGTCTCTTCAAATTGAGTATTTAAGAGTGTGTGTGTGTGTGTGTGTGTGTGTGAGGGAGAGAGAGAGAGACACACACACAAAGAGACAGAGAGAGAGACAGGAAGAGACAGAGAGGTTGAGAGGTTTGGCTATAAGGGAGGGCGTCATGACACATGCTTCCCATACCCTGATACATGGGCCTCCTAGGGTGCCACCTGTTCACAAAAGTCAACTGGTTACTAGAAGAAAAGAGAGCTGTTGATATAGTTCATATTGGTCAGCTTCTCTGAGTGACAAGCTGAATGAGAAAGAGTGAAGAGTAGATCCAGTAAGGTAAATGGAGAATATTCTGCTGTATCTTTTTATACTTACATTACATTACATTATTTTATTTTATTTCTTTATTCTTTTTTTTAAATTAAGCTATTATTGATATACACTCTTATGAAGGTTTCACGTGAAAAAACAACGTGGTAACTACATTTACCCGTATTATCAAGTCCCCACCCATACCCCACTGCAGTCACTGTCCTTCACTGTAGTAAGATGCCACAGATTCACTGTTTGCCTTCTCTGCGCTACACTGTTTTCCCCGTGATCCCCCACACCATATGTACTAAACATAATACCCCACAATCCCCTTCTCCCTCCCTCCCCACCCACCCTCCCTCACCCCTTCCCTTTGGTAACCACTAGTTCCTTCTTGAAGTCTCTGAGTCTGCTACTATTTTGTTCCTTCAGTTTTGCTTGTTGTTATACTCCACAAATGAGGGAAATCATTTGGCACTTGTCTTTCTCTGCCTGGCTTATTTCACTGAGCATAATATCCTCCAGCTCCATCCATGTTGTTGCAAATGGCAGGATTTGTTTCCTTCTTATGGCTGAATAGTATTCCATTGTGTATATGTACCACCTCTTCTTTATCCATTCATCTACTGATGGACACTTAGGTTGCTTCCATATCTTGGCTATTGTAAAAAGAGCTGCAATAAACATAGGGGTGCATCTGTCTTTTTGACTCTGAGAAGTTGTATTCTTTGGGTAGATTCCAAGGAGTGGGATTCCCGGGTCAAATGGTATTTGTATTTTTAGGTTTTTTTTTTTTTTTTTTAATATTTTATTTTATTTTAGTATCATTAACCTACAATTACATAAGCAATACCGTGATGATTGAACTCCCCCCATCACCAGGTCCCCCCCACCAACCCCACCACAGTCACTGTCCATCAGCGTAGTGAGATGAGAATCGCTACTTGTCTTCTCTGAGCTGTACAGTACCCCCCGTGCCCCCCCACCCTATGTCTGCCAATCGTAATGCCCCTTTTACCCTCTTATCCCTCCCTTCCCACCCATCTCCCCAGTCCCTTTCCTTTTGGTAACTGTTAGTCCATTCGTGGGTTCTGTGAGTCTGCTGCT